>JAQFZP010000230.1:0-46128 GCA_034695745.1 Geophilus truncorum | reverse complement strand
CAGAGGGCCACCAAATCTCGCCGTTTATCGCGATCACGCATAAAACGGGCGAGAGGCGCTTCCAGGTCTCTTCCATGGTTGCCAATTTGTAAATTTCACAAATACTAATTTTTAGATAAACTGATCTTGATCAATAAAACCATAATCTATTCATCTTTAAAAATAAAATACTCACATTTATTATATTTTTATGCTGTATCTATTTTCCTAACACATTACAAAATCACATTCACCAATTTCTAGATCAACCGGTCACACCCAAACACATCTAAAAATCAACCAACTTGCCCTGAAACCATTTTCATAACAATTTATCACTGCCAATTCCATTTCAACACCCCAAAGACCGGTACCAATATTAGATAAACCGGTCTGAACCACTTACCAAACCAAACCACCGACCACGACTGGGAACCCTTGGAAAAAATTAGAAACCGTGGGCGTCTTTAACGGTAACCACTCGGCAAAAATTCATCACTTCTCTTTGGCGAGTTAGTGCGAAAGTGACGACGCTTCAATTCCATTCTGTCGTTTTCACTCGGCAGATAGAGCGTCGTAAAAAGAAATCTCCCCGAAAAGCGAGCGGTGAGGGAGCGAAATATTTTGCAATGAAAAGAGCCAGCGAAGAGAGGAGAGATAATGCCATGACGTAATTACGGCATTGGCAAGATAAGGCATGATGACTCGCCTTTTTATTCCTTTCGCTCCGACACCTCTACAAATTGATTTCGCCATTTTTGTCATCGATATCATCTCTCGTTTCCTCCGCATTGCATATACAGCGAACGCCAACCAGTCCACGGTAAACATGTAAACAAGCTGTTGTTTGACCAAACGCAGCAAGTGTTTGTTTACCGCCTTTGGAAGATGTAGATGCAAATTGGCAGAAATGATAAAATATCGATCAAAGCTCGCATTTATTAAGCAGTTTCACCTACTTTTGAACTCTCTTCAAAGGTCTTTGCAACTTTCCTTCGCAATTCTTGTTCACTATATGTCCCTTGAACACCTTTTGTCATTTGAGATATTTAATAAAACTGTGATTTGCTGTTTCTTTAACGATCTATTATGTTTACCACAACTACTTCGACCCCCTAGTGTCAAAATTTTAAACTAAACATGAAAATTTTTGCCCTTTTTTTTATGGTAGAACATAAAAATTAATATTTTTTTTAACAATGCTGTTATGTTTACTGTAACAGCTTTGCCTCCTAGTGTCAAAATTTTGAACTAAACCAAAAAAAACCTGATAACTAAGTTAGGGTTTGACCGATATTTATATACAGTAGAAATCGAAAACCGGCCGATATCAGATATTGCAAACAAAAAATCGGCCGATAATCAATTTTTCAAAAATTTTACAAGTTAATTTTTTTTTAATAATTTTTATTACAAACATTTTTCATTAACTAAAAAATGGCATTTTAAGCAAATTCGTAGGCAAAACGTGGCCAAAACCATTTTCGGAAAAAAATCGAATTCGCCGATAACGATATTTTTGCGAATATCGGTCGATATCAAAATCGGTCAAGCCCTAATCTAAATACTAAACACATGATGAGTAATTTTATCCTTTAAAAACTACAACACAGCTGCAGCAACTATACGTGTTTTTAGCTTGCTTTCCTGTATGACACGAGGCATAATTCCAATTCATCCCTTCCACTAAAAATGAAAATTATGCACATCTCAATTCATGTTTCTAAATAATTCATTCGGTGCCATGTCATACATCAAAGAAAGAAAAAAAATTGCACGTGAAAAATTATGCGCATTTTCATTTTCAATTGATTATTGCTTCTTCGTTCAAAGGAAAGGAAATAAATGAATTATTACTCATATTTTCAACATGAAGATTGTTAACATAAAAAATGTCACCTTTGCATTAGAACCTGGAGATAAATTCACTAACAATATTTCAAAATATAAGCGATTTTATTGGTTGACTCAAAAAATGCTACTAAAATGATTACTAATTTACAACTTTGCTAGCTTTACAATATTGTTGCTAGTAATGTTATTGTTAGTAATACTTGTATAGTGAATTCACCTCCTATTGAGAATTTAGACCAATGTTACAAAAATAAACCTTTCTTAAAAAAGATTGCATCTTAACTTTCAATTATCAAAATTTGATATCTTTATACCTTTCTGATTCTTTTTGATGATGAAATTAAGTACAAAACGAGTTCATGTTTAAAATTCGGTGTTTGATTTGAAGGTTGAGTTGCGCTGTGGCCGTTCGCTTCGCTTTAAAACCCACAGCTCTGAATGTCACTTTATCTAGGATGGAAGTTTCTAAAAATTACTTAACCACTTAAACTGCAAATGATGGCTGTGTGCCTAGAATGGCATTAAGTAGATAAATGGATAAAGTGCAATGTTGTCATCAACAGCTTGCTTTATTGTGCCTTTGAGTTTAGTTTAGGTTCGCTATCGTTGAGATAAAGTCAAAGAGACCCAAGTTTTACTAAAATTTTGGCAAGTTAGAAAATATTGTTTGATGACATTAATATTGTTTGATGCTGGCCACAGTTATTATTATTTCCATATAAAAATGAAAATAAAAATCTGAAATTTTACTTCTGAAATTTTTGACGTTAAAGTCAGGAAGTGTTTAATTTAAGATCTAAAATATGAAATTTGAAATTTGAAACTTTAATTTGAATTGCATTAAAGATAAAATATAAGTTAATAATTTAAGTATATAAATTGACTCTCTAGTTTGTAAGACTAAGTTAAAAGTTGTCAAATATTTCAAAACATTTCAATACCAAAACAAAATCTGCTCATTACCATCATTAAAAACTCGCACCTTCAACCAACTCTGTACATCTCCAACCAAACCCAACCAAAACATCACCACAAACCTCCCAAGTGCAACCCCTAGCAACCAGCTTTCTACATCACTGCTAAACACATCCACATCTTGAAAACTTGTGGGCTTAAACCCCATTACAAAAGATAAAAAAACAAATCCCATATCAGGAATAACCTGCCTTAGCTCAATTCCTCAAACTCCACCTCTGATAGCAGGCAAGAAAAGCCAAACCTTAGCATGCAATCTATTATTTTTTGTTGGCTTCCTCTTGTTTGAAAACCACCACACTGAGAACAGGATTAGATCCCACAGCAGTGGTCTCCATTTGTTTTGGCTTAACTTGCAACCAATTGCAGCGGGAGAAAAAAAAACCGCAAAAAAATTCAAGTATGGCGGAGGGGTTTAAGGAAGGATGAATCTGGGTTCAAACGCAGGTTGCCTCATCACATCAACTAGAGATTTGCCGTGATGCGCTGTGCTAAACCCATTTCCATCCCTCCGTCTGCCATCTAGGGACAATAACGATAAAAAAAAAATAAACAGCTGAAAAAACAGCGATAGCAACGGTCGAATAAAATTAAATAAATAAATAACTAAATAAACAAACAAACAAACAAACAAACAAATAAATAAATATTTTTTTTGATGATGATTTGTCGCGTGCAATGCATTCAAGATGAAAGCCCGCTTTTCAGAACCGGTTCTCGACTAAAGCAATCGCTCGTCTCCTGGAGTGGAAAGTAGATGGTCTTATCGACCACAATTTCCCCTTTCCTCAAATATTTTTAATCTCGACCGCTGAAAAAAGTGCAATTGATTTATATTTTTTGATAAAACTTTGTAGATCGGTATTGAAATTTCACCGTTGAAATCCAGGAGAAAGGTTTTTTACTAGCCTTAAAAAAAATTACTTCTCTGCATTGAAATTCCACCGATGAACTGACACAAATTAAATTTCCATTCCAGTCCCTACACAACACTTGTTTTGAAAAACAATCTCATTTTGAAGCCTCTAGGGTGGAAAAAGGGAATTTTGGATTTTGACTTGGGGTTTGTGGGTGCTTGAACTGCAACAACACATTCCTAAGTATCAGCCATGTGAGCCAATTAAACATCGCTCCAGAGTTTTCGATATTAATTCTGGCTGCAGGTCACCACTGGAATGTTCCTGGAGAAATTTATCAAAATATCTGCCATCAACTTTACAAACTGCAAATATTTTCCACATGGCACAGTGCACAGTCAAAACTATCCAGTGTTTGTCTTCTGCTTCTGCACTACTAACAGATACCAGGGGAGTGGTGCAGGCAGCACTGCTTGAATTTACTGTCTTAAACCTGCTAGTCACAAGCCTCTAACACATCCAACTGTTAAAAGTTAGTAATTGGATTTTGGTCAACAACTTGAGTAAAGAGTAAAGAAACTGACAGAAGACCAATAAACAAATGGAATTGGTCACAACAAATTCCATTTTGACCAGATAAATGCAGTTGATATCAGGTCAGGTGACAGGTAGTAGTTGGCAGTGCTGATAGACAAGATTAATGACTGTCACTCTGCTAAACTTGCCTTGATCCTTTTGAGTCTGGCCACTAGTATCATGAAACAAACTATAAACTCTAACTAGGTGTAACAAACCTATTTCTTGCTCTACTAATGCGTTTGGGTTTCTATAAAACTAGAAATCAAAAAATCAAAAATGCAGTCCATCGATGAACGCATTCAATATTTTTTGTCACAAACATTACATTACAATAATTCTTATACATTACCGTAAGATAAGGTGATGTGGCCACGTATGGTAAATGTGGCCGATTTTTTTTAATTTATTTAAAAATTAATTGTAAATCCCACAACAAAACCATAAAATTGTGTCATATATGGTACTTCAGTTTCTAATGAATAAGACCCAATTTATGGTTTTATTGTAAGATTTACAGCCAATTATTAAATTAATTTCAAAATTTAGCCACACTCACATCATCTTTTGGTAACGCAATCCTAAACTAACATATAATACCCCGTCCACACTGCACATGACAGTCATTAATCTTGTTTATCAGCACTGCCAATTTCTATCAAAAACTACTACCTGACCTGATATCAACTGCATTGATCTGGTTAAAAAAGAATTTGTTGTGACCAATTCCATTTGTTTATTGGTCTTCTGTCAGTTTCATTACACTATGGATGGATCTAGATCCACAGTCAGTGTGAACACAAACTTGATTCATGGATCTAGATCCATCCGAGTCAAAACATGGTTAGAACTTGATTCGCCAACCAAGTTCTCAAAACTTAGTTGAGGCCTTGAACTGAATCCAACCCTGCATCTTCCTGTGGGTAGACTATTTTTTTTATGGGTTAAATATTGGATTGGATGAAATGTTCAATGTGAACACCAGCCAAAACAAAATTCGATTTAAACTTGATTTAATTTTCTTCATCCTCGTGGATCTAGATCCATTTTGATCTAGATCCGCAGTGTGAACAGGATATAAGTCTAAAGTATAATTCAATCGTAATGTACGAATCAATTCAAACAACTTACACAATCCTAAAAATTACAAAACTCCCAATATTGCGCCAATAGTATTTAAAAACCACCAACAAAACAACAATTAAAGAAAAGCCAATAAGTGTCAATCAAAAAAAAATTAAAAACAAGAACCCCAAATCCTATCAAGAGCAGAAACAGAAAATGAAAAATTGAGCAAAGAGAAAAGATGACCAGTAAACCCTATTGATCATGTTTTAAGCCAATCTATAAATTTTTGCCTAACATAGAAATTGTCTGTGTAGTTTCTTGCGACCACTTCTAAATAACACATCTTTAAGACGTTGCAATGTCAGATTTAGACCTAAAAAACAACTTTATTTTGACACCATGTGGTCGTTGGTTTAAAAGGATTACTGACTCAACTCACTTCCTCCTGGGAGAGCAGAAGCAAAGCAAATCCTCCAAAGTACGGTATACCTACACCTCAATACACACACTTGCAATTGACAAGAAGCACTTAAAAATCACAAATTCTAAAGAACGAGTCAAAAAGCGACTAATGGCTTCGAACTCCTCGAAAACAACAAACAAACAGCAAATCCATCAACGCCGCACAAAACTGAGAACGCAATCGACTAACGGCACCGAATTCGCGATAGCGGTCTTTTGCCGGTTGCTTGGTAGCAATGATAAGAGTGACCCATGAAAATGATACGTGTTTCATCGCAGTCGATAACATCCTACTGTTTCCCTCTTTATTGAACCAATAACCCTTTCCACGTGATAAAATTGCCAATAACGAAGCGAGCGAAATGGAAAAAAGAACAAGAAAATTCAATAGCCAACTAATAAAGGTTATCGGAAACTTGCCAAAACTTTTCCTTTTTAAAATAATGGCAGATTTACAATGTCAATCATTTTAAGGAGAGTCCCCTAGTAATTTATTCGGCGGCACAACCTGTTTCTATAATTCAATTCGCCGTGTTTGCTTCGTCTTCGCGGGCTTCGTTGGCTGATTTCAATTTCAAATGTGTCCGTTTCGCTAATGCTCGGACTTATCGAAGAATGGTTTTTGTTTGTCTTGCAACTTCCTGTCAGCTTTACATAAATATTCTGTTGTTGTCTCGTAATTGAGAAACAATCGTCTTGCACCAGAATACTGCTTAGAGGACCTTCATTGTTGCATGGTACAAGCATTGTCTGATGCATTGATTTCCAAAACTAGAACACACACATAAAAACCTATGGCAAAATGCAAAAACTTCAGAGAAATGACTACAAATTAAATTCAAGCCAAAACAAATGATAAATATCAAGAACAAACCAATTAAATAAATCATAATGCAACAGAAATTTGTTATGTCCACTAAATCCCTTATGTAAATTTACTGCAATTTGTCCATCATCCCAACCATTGCTTACTAAATCCCAAGGACAAACAAGACATTCTGGTTTATTAAACTTTATCTCCCACTGCCAGCTGCTTTGGTTCTGGACAGATACATATTGCTTCAGCCACAATGTTGACCCTATCCACCGTAATACAAATCTGCATTTGCAGCATTCCTAACTATTGACCAGTTACACCAAAATGTGTTGCCAAACATGTAGCTAGATACAGAAACAACGAGTAACTACTACATGCATACGGTAGTCCCTTTAAGTATAATATTTCAAATTCATGCACTTGTCTTTTTTTTTTTTTTTTTAAATTCACATTTCATCAAGTGACAAGAAAAATTGACATTAGAAGAGACAAGTTGAATTGTATACCAAACATAGAACTGCAAACAGCAACAAGCAAGAAGAAAATAAAAAAATCATGTCTCAACTCCCAGAAGGTTGGCACATCCTCTACAAGAAATTCCATGTCACGAAATACACATTACAGCTATGAGCAAAAAAACACAACTAGAGGCTAGAGCAGCTGATGTACTGCGGAAGTAGATAACACCGATCTAATAACATCTTGAAAATCAATCCCAACACTGCCATCTTTATACAGTAGATAATCCGTATTGTAAATTTCCTGAAAAGTGTAAAACCCTTATTTTTCCCATTACAGAGTTCCAAAATCTACAGCCATTACTAACAATAGGTAAAATCTTATCATAAATCCCTGCTTCAGAGCTAAAATGCCGTTAATCAAATTGGTTATAAGTTATAATTCCTGTCGCTGCCATCAGAGGGGGTATACATAAACCAATCAGGATCATTCTTTTCTTTCTTGACACCCACTGTGCTACTTCTTCTAAGAGAAATACTGAAAGTAGATTGATACATTACCCTCTGTTATTGCGGAAAGCCTAACCCAAAAGTTTTGATAAGATTTTAAGGGGCTATAACTTTATTATTATACAAAATTTAACCACATCTTAGTTTTACTTGAATTTGCGTAAATTCCAGACAAAAAAAACATTATCTTGAATGAATGGTAATCTAATAAAAATATAGTTGAATAGAAACATCAAACGTTTTGATACATAAAACTGAACACATACCTACTTTTAAACAACTTTAAGATATTACAAACAGCAAGTTTACAAAAATAGCTTGTTTTTACCAAAACGTTTACTTAGTGCCCAGACAACTAAAATAATATTAAATCTAGTTACTGTTTACAGAGAAAAGTTGCGAGGCGAAAACTCACTATCTGTATTTTTTGTTTGAAATTTTTAAAAATTATTTATAAAGAATCATTAATTGCTTCATTACCTAAAGTAGTAATAATAATAATGGTAATAATAATAATAATAGTGTGAACATCATATCACTATTTCCTTAAAATTGGCAGTGACATTATAAAATCGCTACTCTGCACTACTTTTTGACAAAAGCAGTGCCCTCTAGTGGTGACATTATTAGCAATAGCACACCACACGTTAAACGTAAACATGTGTGAATGTACTTCATAATATTAAGACGTTAATAAATGCGCTCGATGAAGCGAAGACTTGATTTGAACGTCACCGCCGGCAAAACGACACGAATTAGCGCCGTCAAAAAAAAAGGTCGTTTCCAAATTCAATTGATCGGTCGTAAGCACTGCATTCCGTGACAGCAGTAAATAAAAATGGCGCATTTCATACTCGTTACAAAGCGATAAGTTAGTTGAATAAATTCGATAGCGACCGAAATGGAATAATAAAAAAAACAAAAAGCACTTTTTGCGGTCGCGTCTTCAGTCTTAGACCAGTTTCCATTAAAAATGCATGCCATAATGCCGCGTGCAACAATTGAACAGGGGAAGGCGTCCCGCTATTAATTACCGAGCAAAATATCAATAAAGTGTGAGCGAACAGTGTCCATAGACTTTCTCTGGGCCATTTCTCTTTTTACTATCGACTGCGCGCTCCTGGCCAATGATTAGCGATCAATATCGATCATTGCGAAGACAATCGACTATTTGCCTCGAGCGTCTTTTAATCCTTCTAGTACATTCTGTTTAACAATGGTTCCGTGCCAGTTGTTTTCCCATCGGTTTCGTGCTCTTATGTCAGCATTAAGCACTTCGCCACCTGATGTAGAAATTTAGGACTATATCATTCTTTAAAATATTTGAGCAGTTGTTGTTAATAATTGTATTTTTATTTCTATTTTGCTTTTCAATAATAAATTGTGTTTACAATGTGTGCAAACTGCTGAAATTAATTTGCATATCGATTTTACCTAATAAACCACCGTTAAAAGAATAGGAGCGTTTTTATTTCATTTCCTTGAACTTTCAACGCTTTAAACTGAGGCAGTAAATCCAATTTTCCCATAAACAGCTTCGCATTATTCGACTTTGGTGTTTTCGTATGTGCAAAACCTGAAATTTAACTCTCATTTTTCTATCAAATCGTCCACCACTATACAATTTTTTTTTTTTTTCTTTTTTTTTTTTTTTTTTTTTTTTGGGTATAAATTTCCAAGAATAAATTGAATTTTGTTGGGTCAAGGAAAAAAGTAAATACACAGAGAGCTTAATATAATTCTATATTTGTGGACTTTTGACCAACGTGATCCAACTTTATGAATTATTGGATACCAATGAAATGATAGATATGGAGTCACTTATGAGTTCTGATAATTTGTGACGACATATCAAAATGGCTGAACCGTGATGCAGTTTTACACAGTTGTAACGAAACTCAAGGAAACAAAAGAAATTCATTTGTTGTAACCATTTTGAACTGATATAACAAATTTTTCAGTGTATTGACTTTTCTCGATTTTGTTTCGGTGCCATTATTTTGTAATATGTGGACAATAATTGACACTCAATAATAGACTGATATCAAATGACAAAAGAAAAAAAAACATTAGAAAATGGCATGATAAATGTCAATTTGATGTCTATTACATTGGATATTAGTCATCCCACACAAAAATGTCATGTTGAAAATATATGGCAAATATAATTATATAATATAACAAAAAATATAAGTTCATATGCTAAAAAAATATTAAAAATTCACAGTACTAAAATTGGGACTTTTCATATATTAACTACCATTATGCACATATTGTTCCAGAAATATATCTTGGTGATTTATTTGACATACAGGGTATTTAAAATATATGATTTACAAAATATTTTCTACATGTACTTTAAATATGTGTTAATTACTGTTAAATGTATTTCTTGGATGTTAACAATATATAAAAAGTATTTTTAATATGCTTTTTTGCTGCGTATTGTAAATATGACATTTTCGTGCAGGATCGCCCATAAACAATGAGAAATGAGAACTATTCTGATGCATGCTGATCAAGGAAGAAAGGAATAAAAATTGTGACGTCAGCAAATAACAGCACCCAGACCCAACAAAAATCATGCTTTAGAAAAAAAAATTTTAAGTGAAATATGAAGGAAAAGCAAGAGAGTTTGAGTTAGAAATTGCAAGGTTCTTCACTGACGTCATTTATAAAGATTTTTTTTGTGACGAAATTTCACTACAAACCAACTTCCAGTTAAGAAAACCTCAAAAACTACATTTAAAATCAGGATTCAACAATATTTGCATATACTATTTGTGAAAAATAAAATCACTTCAACTTCCCCAAAACTTGCAACCAAAAAACCCCCACCTTTTAAAACGTCATTTTTCACGGCGACAAAAAACCCTAACGCTCTATTTTTCATCACCCCAGCAGAAAAAGAATGTGTAGCCATGAAGAGCAGCAAAACACGCGTCGATCTCGCTCATGGCCAAATCCTCTCGACAGACAAAAAGGAAGGAAGGATAAAAAAGATGGAGGGAGCAAATCAGGGCACAGCAGCGGGGGGCTCATCCTCAGCTCACGAGCGGGTAAAAAGCCAATAGCAAGCCAATGGCAAGTTGGAGGCGACGCCGCGCCAAAGCCGTCGTCTACCGCCAGAGATGCCATGTTAATATGACCTACACCGCAGCCGCCCATGCATTGATCACGACCCTGGGCCCTGGGGTTTCCTTGGCAACCGAAAAGAGGAAGGCTCCGTTCGATACGCCGGTCTAACCAGCTGGCCAGCTTACTCGCCTTCCCACATTAATTATTTCCACGCACAATTCGAACGACAAACACTGCCACAACATTGCGATTATTTACTCTGCTGAAGCCATCTTGTTTTTACATCTTGTATTTTTTTAACAGAAGTAGACCGCAGTTATTTTATATCAGTTGCATTCAAAAAGCATCTTTTTTTTAAAAGGAACTACTGTAAATCAAAAATGACTAAAGTGACTAATGTTGAATTAATTTTGTAGTTATTTATAACCCTTCCATTATCAGTCAGAGGTAAAAAAATAAATCTCGGAACAACTTGAATGAAAATTTTTTTTCTTTTTGAGTTTATACATATTCTAGTACACGTATATTACATTCTGGCTAAATTTGGTAAAAAAAATATTAATAATAAAGTTATAACTCTTACAATTTTTTTGCCCCTTAAAATCGTATGAGACTTTTTTGGTTAGGCTTTCTGCTGTAGCTAATGAGGGATTAAAAGTTTCAGTGTGTAAGTCAATTCCTATTGCACCTTCAAATAACCGAGTGTTAAAAAAATTGCATTCAATTTGTTTTCAAAACAAACACACTTTTTATTAATACAACACTCCTCTTTGTGAATGCAACTAGTATACATAAAGAACCTCGCAGAGTCAATGGTTTAAATTACATGATTTGAATTTGAATTATGACATCTTTCCAGACAAACGACAATGATTTCCATGTCTAATGTACGTTCTAATTTAGCTTGACGTGAAATTAAAACACAAAGTTACTTTTATTTTTTGATGTTTAGACTGTTTATTATTCCAAAGCTGGGAATTACCGTATTTTCTCTAGAAATTACCAAGTTACCAACAGCACTCAAAACTTCATTAATGCAGCCGCACACTAATGAAAATTGTACAAAATTCACTCTTCTGGTTGGCACACCTATATGAAAAGATAGATTACTTTAGCATTGTTATCTATTATAACAATGGTAAAATAAACCTAAAACATACTTTTAAAAACGTGCAAATTATGTCTATTCGAGAGTAAAAGTTGACTTTGCAAATCTTGAGCGGTATAAATGTTTCTAATTGCATTGACTGTAAGGTTTTAAATTTTCACTGAAGGTGGCAAAATGCATGTTAAAACATTCTTGTTAATAACTACTGAAAGAGATCATTTCGAGGGGGGGTAAGAAAACCCAAAACGTACATGTTCATTTTATGGGTCATATTTGACCCATAGTGATTGAATCCATCATATAAACAAAATATTTTTTAATAAATTCATATATACTGTACATTAAGAGCAATGACTCCAAACATCATGTATCGATCAACAAATATTCTCCGAACAAACCAAACCGATAAGCCATTCTCATGTTTCGACAAACACATACCACAATGCAATATCATTCATCCATCCATTCATAATCACGTTTGGTCAGCTTGACCCCAAGTCGTTCGAGTCAAAATGATGGCAGATTAAGCATATTTCAAGTGGCTATTGCGAGATTGTGAGTCTTGTAATTGCACCAGACATTCGAGTATTAAAGACCACGAAATAACTGTAGTACAAAATTCAAATTTTGGATCAATTTTATTGGCTACACAGCAGTAAAGAGAAATAATTAATTCAAATTCCACCTTTCAGTGCTCTAGCCATTTTTTCCTCTCAGTTCTTTTCGATCCTCGTAAAGCGGATGGTATTTCAAAGTGGCGTGCTATTGATTGCACGAGTGCTAAGCCTAAGACGGGTTACTTAGGTTGTAAAAACGAGATCAATGGCAACAAATCTTTTTCCTTTTTCCGCATTCTCGTATTTAATTACATCCGTTTCAAAAACTTGCAAGTTTTAACTGTCCTCACTGTTCCTTTGAAGTATTTATTGGGATTTATTTACGATACTGGAAATTTGATTTAATTCAAACTCATGCATTCGTGAAATTTGTATTTCAATTGCAAAAATGTTTTCCTTTACACTTTGAAAACATACTCGAAATAAAATATACTTTAATAAGAACTTTACTAAAGTTTTGGCAGATAAAACTGTAACGTGCTTTGAACGTTGCAGTGGATATAAGAAAGATAAAAATTAGATATTAGATAAAATAATAGATGCAAATTGATTCCCTTATTTGTACAGTATGTGTGTACGTTATTATGAAAATTGAGTTTAAAATTATTTGTTTCTATAAACTTTTTCAGTTTGTATTTGGTGATATTTTTAGAACGTCGGTGTACTTCGTGTTAAACGTTTAGTTGACCAAATCTTGTTAATCTTTTCGGCTTTCCAAAGTAACCTTACACAATGTTTACATGCTTGTGGTACTGATAAGTAAATATAGTCAACCACTGCTTCACAACAGTCAAATAATCTATTAAAACTAGAAAAGACAAAAGATATTAATGTCTTTGGTATCGAAATCCAATTTCTGTCTGCCAACTGTCTGAAGTAAAGATTTATTAGAATCGAATCCATAGCAAAACTAAAGGAAAAAATTCAAATTATGTAAGAAAGTCTTCACATCCATTTAAAAAAAAATAAAAAATTATACATTCCACATTTAAAACGACAATGTCATGAAAAATAATTTTTTCGAAATTTTAGTCGAAGTCAAATGTTTACCAGAATTTAAAAAATCCATAAATTTTAAGTATACGGTACTGGATGTTATTACGTAACAATCAAAATATAATCAAGACTTCTGTTTCAAATTAAGTAAATCATCACCAAATAATTTCCAGACACATTAAAAGGAAAATGGATCATGGGATGTGCACGATTTACGACGTCAAAGTTCGCTGCCCCAGTAGCATTGCCTGCAATGCTTTCGTTGTTTTTCAGCAACTGATCCAAGATTTAGTCCCGAAATTCTCTCGAGCAGGGTTTTTATTGTGTTGCGCCTTCGAAGAGACTAGGTTTACGTTTCTATATTTATATTTATATGCCCTTGGTGCTCTGGGTGCCTAACAAACTCAGAAGTTCTATAATCCATTGTTCTTTTGTCATTTGGTTCACTCTTTGCAATATTTTTTTTTACAAAATTTAACGTGTCAAAAACCTATTTAGCGACGATTAATTACTGTTAGTGATGTGTAAATTCAAATTTAATAATAAACCAGTTCAGTTCATTTAACCTTTAAATAAATTCTTGCACAAATTAGATTTCATGAATTAAACTATACCTTTTTTAACATCCTCTTTTGCATAAAATAATAAAAAATTTCACTGTAAAATTTTCTTTTTTCGAGAAGAACGATAATTTATCCGCATAAAAATAAAAATCCCCTTTATATACTTAAAAAATCTCAGCAGCCAACTCGATCTCTTTTTTATCCTTTTGTCCTTTCTATTCCTTTTACAGGTAAGAAGTAAGAAACCCCTCTTGTGCTTGACCTTCTGTCCCTATCAGAAGATCATTACCGGACCCTGGTCAGCCACCTTATCTGGCTCGCTTTGACCGCAATGGCGCCCACGACACACCGACACGACTCCCCTGGTGGGCATTTGCCCATTCTACATCCTGATTGGTGCCGAGGCAAATTAGGGATTAGGAAAAGAGCAAATTCTAATTACGCCATTTTTATTGCCGCCGACGGCGAAAAAATGGCGTCGAAAGGCGGCCATTTTATTACCGCGGATGAAACAAGCGCCATTTTGGTGACGGTGCGCCATAAATATCTTTTTATCTGAGTTTTAGCCTTTCGTTGGCGCAGACGAGGCCAATGAATTTGAGGGAAAAGGTGCCTTTAACGTCGTGTTGGGCTCATTAGTGTCATCTGGCGACACTTTCGGTTAATGTGAAGCTCTACATCATGTTCGCATGCCGACAAAAGACAACAGATTCATCATCTGCCTTCTCACGTCTCCGAGATTAACATACGTACAATGTATTTCGCCGTTCAACACCTACCAGGAAGTGTCATGTAAAGGGAATTAGGATCTTGAGGATTAAATGTTTAGCTATAACCTGAAGCTGAAATATCTCGATAATTCACTAACTTAGATTACTAGCTACAATTACTAGCTACAATTGTGTAAAGCTAGCAATATTGCAAATTAGGAATAAAATCGTAATTCACTAAAGATTTAAGTAATAACAATGATTGCTTAATTTTCTAGAAATTTTTTAATTTGCAATTATTTTAGTAGCACTTTTTTGTGTCAATCAATGAAATTAATTAGATATTGCGATGTTGATAAGTTTACTACTAACTATGGAACGAATCAATCGTTCTGTTATTTTGGTTTTATGGTTTGTAATGTTGCTACTCGTGTTAATTTGTAACCAAAATTTGTTATTTAACTATAAAAAAAACTTTGTGAATTTGTTTCTTTAATCATGCCAGAATGGATCATTGACAAATTGAATTTAAAGTTGTACATCTTATCCATTTACTTGATGTACTCGCTTTGGAATTTTACAATGGCTTTCCTCTTTTCGCATAAAATATACAATTCAATTCACACAATACCCATTTCTCTTTCAATCAAATCTGAATATGAAAGACTATATTCATAGTTTATTGATTCTGTAATGGATTCTTGTTGTAGAACTGTAACAATGAAATGTTTAGTTGACCGCAAGAATTACACATTAAATTTGTAGTTGAATTAAAAATTGAACTCTAATGCTGTAGGTGAGTTCGGTTACTATTTGAACAAATGTAAACTCCTGTGCAAAACAGTTGTCTTATGTAAAATGACCATTTTGCTCGATCTATCTCGAAAAAAATGGCCGCCAAAAGTGTGTAAATCTCGTTTAAAACCAGTTTAAATGCTATTACACAAATTTAAAAAAAATAGTATTTTTAAAATTATTAGTTAGCAAAAACTTGATATCGAACTACTAAGTTACATACCAACTTTTTACAACTTAGTCAATCAACTTTCATGTTTGCATAAGCAGTTTACAACAATTTCTGTCACTTCGATTTTTCCCTTCGTTTTAGGCCAAAATCAAGTCTTTCTTGTCAAATTTTTGTCAAAGTTATCATCAAATGTGAGTAATAAACAAACTTCATCATTTAAAATTCATACCTGACTTTGTGTGCTTGCATAAGTTTGTAAATCTTGTCTGTAAACTATTTGACTCACTAGAATGTAACAATTTACCAACTTACAAATGAGCAAAGTTTTTGGTTCGTATCTTTGAAAGTTTGTAGCTTGATCTTAAGTTTTCGCTAACTCCCAATTATACTTCCTATTAAATATTTCTTTCCCCTATGTTCGTTAAAGCTAAGTGGATAACAAAAGTTTTCCGTTCTTAAAAGATGGGTCATCTGTTAACAGTTTAAAAAAAAAATTTAAATATGTGCCATTAGGAACAACCATATTGGATAAAAACTTAGTGATGTCATAATAATGTACATGATGTACCCTTAGAAGACCAATGGGATAAAAGTAATACGTACCTCTAAATAAGATTGGAAACAAATGTCATGAAATTTATAATTATTTATATATTTTAACTACTACACCACCAGGTGATGTTGAATTTCAAATCTCAAGTAGTAAATAGGTAAGTTTCTGGAAATCTTGACAAATCTCTTGACATCTTATATGCTGAACTTAATGTCATCAAACCATTTCACCACCTAGCGGTCAAATAAACAGTAAATAAAATAAAATAAAATAAAATTTAAATTAAAGTTACAAAAATATGTTCTCAACATTCCAAAGGTTAAATTCGATTTCAAACCCACAACTTCAATTCAATCCCACAACCAATCCCCGATGCCATTTTTTATTACTATTAAATAAACAAAATGGAAAAAAAAAAAGAAAAGCAAATCACAAAATGAATATTTTATTTTCTTCTTATTCGAGCATAACATCGCTCGCAATGGTTGGCCGGTCGCACTAAGGAAAGAACTGAACATTGACAGGCCCTCTGGTGGTAAACCGTTGGGAGTTTCGCAACCGCTGTTTGTCTCGTTAACGAGTCGAGTTAAATGGGGAAGCACCAATAAGCAATAAGATTAAAAGTTTTTACTGCTCTTAACTTTGCTAATCTTCGTCGTTAGAGGTTTCGGATTAGCGATTACCCACACTCCTTTGCTACTCAACTTTGTTTGTTTAATAAAAATAAGTTTTTTTCATTAGGTATTTTTGTGGTTATCTTTGTAATGGATATAATTTTCTTTATTTCGTGTACTGAAATCGATTTTAAGTTCATTTTTTCATGTAAATGCACATATTACATCATTTTTAATGCTTGGTTTAACCACTATGCCCCAAAGCGTTGAAATTTGGCATTAAAAAAGTAATGTAACTCTATTTTCCATGTTATTAATAATTCAGTGCGTAAAAATGGATTTAACAGACTCTTATGTATGAATATATTTACTTATTTTATGTATTTGCTATGCCCCCTGGTGTCAACGTTTGTTTCTCAATTATTAAAATATTTGTACATGCCTGTCGAGTTATAAATCCAGTGAAAATGAATCGATTTTGAACATTTTTTTACACATGACTACATGGTTTCAGTGCTTCACCTTAACTATTACCCCCTAGTGATGAAATTTAATACCAAAATCATTTAAAATTCCTCACTTTTTTAAAAAAAATAACTAAATTAAATTTTTCATAATATATAACAATCACTTATAATTGCACTAATATGTCATTAAATTGCTTTGCCCTCTACTGTTAAAATTCAGCACCAATCCAAAAATTTTTAACCAATGACAGAACAGACTCTAAAACTAATAAGGAACTGCAGGAAAAATCCTTGACCCATCGCTTAATCCCACATTTCATCTCTCTCCTCCCACAAACTTTCCCCGTCCAAGAAAAAAAAACTATGGTATTCCAAGTGCCATTTATCAACCCTTCCTTATATTGCAGTGTCATGGACACAGACAAATGACACACCAATGTGATGACACATGATTTTCCCATGGCACATTTTCCTTTGACATTACAACTGGGTTACCAATTAACCACTCACTCTACTCATAAAAATAAATTAACTCTGCCACTCACAAATTTGCATTAATTCCAATGTAATTGCTTTACATAATGCAAAACATATTTAATAAATTCTATTTCTTTCTATTTTTATGTGTGGAAATTGGAGTTTCTTGCTATCAAATTTTATTTAAATTTCAATTTCGATGTGTCGAAATAGGGAGAAGCTTAATTCGTTGCTACTTTCAAATTGATAATCAATTTAGCGAAGGAATAACATTGACATTAGGCGCATGTCACTGTTTAAATACTTGACACTTCGCTGGCTTTTCGCTCGTCTTTCATTAAGCGTCGAACCCAAGTACAATTTGCAGGAATTGATGCCACTTAATAAATGGATTTCCCCGTTCGTTTCGATTAAAATTAAACTTCGTACTACAGTAAAGCCGCACACCGAGTTTCGACTTTGTAATTGATATTGTGTCGCAGTCAAAGAATGTTTAATAATGTGATTTCTGCACTTTGATCAGCTTGCTTACTTGGCCATTTTGTCATTTTGTGCTAGAATTTATAAGGTTTTGTTTTGGGCCTTCTAGGCTTCTGTAGACCCGAACAAAATATGGGATAAATCCATAAAGTCAAATATTCTCAAAAATCTCGTCGATAGATCAAAAATTTCCTAGGAATCTCAACGAATTTTTGTAAATTCTCAAATCTTTTGTCAAATAAATCTCTAAAAATTCGTTAAAAATCTCCACAAATCTTTAAAAATCTCCACAAATCTTTAGAAATCTCAAGTAATCTTCGCAAATCTCGTAAGTCACTAAAAATCTTTGCAAATCTTTACAAAAATCTTCATAAATCTTTGATACTTAGCACGTTCAAGATGGCTGGCTCCAACTTGGATTTTACAACCTGTCAATAAAATTTTCTTTTTTAATTTTAACTTTACAAATTTATTTGGCAGTATGTAATCCTAAGTTAATGACTTCTGATTTGTCAATTTCAATAAAATTTTGCTCCCTCTGGTGTCAAACGTTTTTAAAAATACCAAAACTATCTAAACACCCTTAAAAAACAATCCTCAAAAAACACACAGCTCCCTCTAATGACAATTTTTTTAATACCTAGACACTTAACAAAATTCAAAAATAAAGATTTTTCCACACCACATGTAAAACCTGATTATCACTCTCAATCACAATCAAAACAAATGTAAAACCATCTTTTCCCCACCCAACCACCATCACCATCATCCATTTTTTGTCGACCGCCGAATAATCCTCGTCGACAAATTCAATTACCACATCTCAAACGGACACCTCTTTCCCCCATTGCCATCCGCCAACGCCACCGAAAAAAATTAAACGGACGAAGGAGAAGTAGTAGAAGTGGAGGGAAAAATCCATCACACTTTTTTATCATCTCTATAGCAGAGACCATTTGGCTCGTGCCTTACGATCTAGTTACTATAGCAACCAGCAAACACTTAAGGGGCCTCGCACATGAACAGCGTTCGCACTGGCTATCTTCAACGAAACGACGAGATGAGAAGAGGAGAAAAGGAAAGGAAAAAAGGACAGACCCGAGTGGTCGACTCCACCACCGGCAAGTGGCTCGGATTCCGACTGCTGCATTGCTGATTACGAGCCGGAAGTTGCTTTTTATGCCGATGTGGACAAACTGCCGACCGCCGTTCCAACGCTCATTTTCGCCATCGAGACGCCACACGAAAGCTTATCATGAATAAATTACCAATCTTTGACGTCGAGGTGACTGAGCGTTAGATGGCGGATGTGGGATGAATTCCATGTAGACCAACATCAAAGTCAGGCGTTCATTGGTTAATATTTTTGGCATCGTTTCCAAGTCTGAGTGCAATGTTAATTTGTAAATTTGAACTGTTTGGGAAAATAGAAACATAAAAGAGAGATAAGATCAAAAATTAATTTATCTGTTCTTATTTTATCACTGAGATAGAAAATTCACAATAGAAACAGGTCGAGTCAGTAACCATTTGCTTCTGATGTCATAAGATGAAATTCACAAGATTGGTTGGAAAATGTAGAAATAGATTGAGAAACCAGCCATAGAAAATTATAAAATTAATTTCAAGTATCACAGAAATTATCCATAAATCTCATCAACAGTAAGTGACGGTAGAGAGAAATAAATTACTAATACTTGCTGATAAAAGAAGAAGAGAGTAATAAAATTCTCAAATTTTCGGCTGACATCATTTATGAACGACCGCTTAAGATGAAAAAATAAGATCTTAACGACCTTATGATCTAATGAAATTGACTAACGATTTGGTGCAAAGTGTCGTAAATTTACAAGAAAATTCGGTTGTTATTCAGCTTGTTAATTTAAATTTTAATCGCCCTTTAATAAATCCGCCTCATGTTTATGATAAAATACTTTAGATTTATTCCAAATTCACTTTACTTTGATGTGGCAGAATATTATTATAAGAAAAATTCCTTTTGCACTACCGAAATATGTCGCAATATAATGAACCTTGTTGACTAAATTACTGTATCGGTATTACTTTAATGGTTCACTAAGAGACAAGTTGACTGAAAACTTGACAACTTACAACTCATTCAGTCAGTTGCAACTGTCAAATTGTAAATATCTGAAATAAACTCATTTTTCGGTCAAGTAATTTTCAGTCAATTCCCACAAGAGCAATTTGAATCTGCTTCATTCAAATGCGATATTACTATAATGCGTTTTGAATCTTTAATTCTTTGATTTTTTTTTTTAAGACCAAAAGCCATTTAGTTACAGTAAATGTGTTCATAATGGCGCACCTTACCAATTTTGGCAAAAAAGTAATCTGGAATCCCAGTTTTAAAGCGTAGAACAAAATTGCACAGGAATTGAGCCTCTAAATAATAAAGTAGGCAATTTAGCGTCTGAAATTTTCATCGCTTTCATAAAAGTTGAAATGATGTTTGACCAGATGAGCAAGAAGAAGAAAAAGAATTGGTCAACTCTTTAATCGCATGAAACAGTTCATCATTCCAAGTGGTCACTCCCATCATTCCAATCATCACAAAATGCCCGAGACAAGTGAACGTGATCATAACGAATGACGTCTTATATACCATTACAGCTTTCACATGTAATTGGCTTAAAGTCAAGTGCAATTCAGACTCGCCTTAAGAAGCAGTAGAACATTCAGCAATGAAGCAAACACCAAAATCGAACAATGTTGATGTAGGGATAAATAAGATCACATCTAACATTATTTGCAAATGTTTACTGGTTATCTTTTCTCTCCTTTCCTCACTTCTTTATTTTCAGTTTTCCCACCTTGAACGAGGTTTGGAATTTTTTTTGGCCATCGTTAGTTGACTAGCAACTTCTCTTGCTGCATCAGCTTTATCTTATTAGATTTTAGTTTTGTTTGTAGTCTCTAAATATTGAACTATTGATAATACTGTATAAACATTTTAGAGTGCAATGTATTAATTTTGTTTGTTTTACTTTAATGATTCTGCTGTGCCAATGGCCAAACTGGAGAACCCAAAAAGATGAGAATTTATTCAGTACAACTTCAGTTCCATCCTCCAACATAAAGCTTTTACGAATTTGGTTGAGTCCATTTTAATACAAGCCAGCTTAAGCATGTGTGGTGAGATAAGATTGAAACTCACAAGTCAGTTGTAACACAATTCAATGCAAACTTTACATTCAATTATCTCGCAAAATATTGAGAGGTTGGCAAAACAATTTTAGGAAACAATATAACTTGATATCATGATAATTTGGTATTAATATCGTAACAATCGGTGATGGACAACTAGAGAATCTCTCCTAGTAAGTTCAATAACCAATAAACTGCCAATGACATATGTAAATAGTTGGCTTGGGTAAAACATGTAATTTTTCTCCATCTAATTGATAAAACATGACATCAAAAGTGTTGTAGATGTCAATTTAAACAGGTTTAAACCTAATTTATACAAACCCATCTACTATAAATCTAAACACCTAAAATTAAGGCTTTTAAAGAGTCTAAATGTGTGGCCATGTTTTAGCTATTTGATTAGTCTAAAAATAATGCACTAACAAGTAACTAAATCTAATTCTACATTAATCCAACAAAAAAAATATTATATTTTAGATACCGTAGCTTTAGTTTCATAAATCTAATATTTAGTCTCAAATCTGACTTGAAACCAATTTTATACGTTTGGATTTACAGTACTGGTATATTACCCCTAGAACTAATCAGCATTCAATGTTTACTCAATGAAATAAGAATTGACTCGTACACCTGAAAGTGACATATAGTTTCATTTTATTTTTCTCCTTATAATGTTTTGCGACAGGTAGCGTATGACCAAAGAAGTTGCTGACGACTTTAAACTCCACTTTTTTCTCCCAAAAATCAACAACTTGTCAAATTTTGGTAATGAATCAAATGCACTTGCAGCTTTAGGTGACATTCAAAGAAAAATGTAGACTTTTGAAATTTTGCTTCGCTCGTGAATAAATCTGAATGCGCTTGCGATATCGCTGCCATGTGGCATTGGATACATCACAAAAGCGATTCAGCGCCGCAGTGCATGGCTTTAACCTTATCCTGTACAGCAACAGATTTATGGTAAATTTAAAGATCACTAAATAATCCTCAGATTTAATACACAACTGTCCACTTTTGCCTCTACAGATATATATTCATTTAAAATCTGGCTCTGCAACGCTTCCCATATCATAATCCTTAAAGCCCATAGCTTAGTGCTGAAACATGGTGGCTAAAAAAACAGTCTTCCAGTTTTGCTCTTTTTCTACTCACTTTTCTACGGAATCATCCACAGGAATCTTGTTAAGACCTTAAATCTAGTTTTAGGAAATTTTTGACAGGTTTGGTCAAATGCTCTGCAACCTAGTGTTGAAATTGCAAGTTCTGAGCTTTTATTTTGTAAATTGTTTGTTATTTTGGGATTTATTAAATATTTGAAGTAAAATTTCAAAAATTTTATCATTTTAACCCTTGCAATTTTTCTGCCCCTTAAAATCCTATGGGAATTTTTTGGTTAGGCTTTCTGCTATAGCTATAAGGAGGGATTAAAAGATGTAAGAACCTTCTTTCTGTATTTATCTTAGAAGGAGTAGCACAGCTGGGGTCAATCGAGAAAAGAATGATCTCAGTTGGTTAAATATACCCCCTCTGTTGGCAGTCACACCTAATCTGGATAACGGCGCTTGAGGCCGAAAGTAGCGAAAATCAGTACGTTTTTAGACTTTTTACCTATTGCTAGTAATGTAGTAAATTTTTGCGACATGGTAATGAAAGGGTTAATAAGTGAAAATCAATTTTAAAAATCTTTAAATTTATTACAAAATATCAAATTTCTCATCAAAATTTTAGGTTTTAATTTAAAAAATGTGGCACAATTATTTTAAATCAAAATCATAAAAAATTGAGACGTGTAACAAACCAAACTACACAGCAAAACACAATTTTTAAACCCCCAACTTGAAGAGCAGAAATAAAAATCCAATAATTTACCAATTTAATTCACCGAGTATTTAAAATGTTGCCTGAATTTTAATTGCAGTCGACTCCGCAAGGTGCAAATTTATTTGGCAATTCGGGTTTCGGTTTTGTATTCCCCAGTGACTGCAAATTTCCATCCATTACGTATGCGACACCTCCAACGAAATCAGCGAGTGACTCAAATGAAAAGAGACATTTGATAAATTGAAATGAGCAGAGCAAAATCTATTTCAATTACACTTCACTCATATGCAGATGAGATACAAAAATGGGAGGAAGAAAAAGTGAATTTCCTTTGACAAGTTCAACGTAAACTAAAACCTTAAATCACAAACTCAACACCTTTCAAACCTAATTCAACGTATGGTTTTGTGTTGCCCTTTATTTCATATCATTTCGCTCTCGCTACACAAAATCAATATCGCCTTTTTCCATCTTTATATATAGAAAAATAAAAAAAATAAAAAAAAAGGAAACGGGTAAATTCAATTAAAAAACCCACAAACATTTTATCGATGCTCCATCTTTCGGAGTTTATTTGTTTTACTTACGGTACACTGAATGGGTGATAATCATGTTTTAGATAATATTTAATTTAATGCTTTGCCCTCTAGTGATAAAATTTGGTACCAGATAATTATTTTTGTTGTTAAATTAAATATTAAACTTTCAGCTCAAATAATTTTAGTACTTAATTTCAACACTAGATGGTTAAACAAATTAAATAAACGTGATAATTTGTATACTTTGCCCCCTGGTGGTAAAATTTGATCAAGATTATTTTGCAAATTTTAGTATTTAATTTCAACACCAGTTGGTTAAGCATGAGTGATAAACATGATTATTTACATACTTTGCTCTCTAGTGGCAAAATTGAATGCTAGGTTGTTTTTAGTTTGTAAAAGCAACACTAAGTCATGCATAAATTAAATCACAATTTTATAAAATAAAAGAACCAATCACAGACTATAAATCTTATAACTCACGTCAGACCAATCACAGTCTTGATTTGTAGTCTGTGATTAGCTCTGATATTTTATAAAAATTGCATTTTAATTTATGCATTAAACACAACTTGTACATCCTAAATAATTATTTTTCACTCAAATCAACTTTACTCCTATTCCCATCAACTTTAAATTTAATTTCAAACTTCATCAACAACAAAAACTAAAAAATCTAATAAAAGCCAACACCTAGATCCAAAAATCCACGCTATCCTACGGGCACTAGGCTTAATTTCTACATTTCCTTCTAATTTCACCAAATTTAATATCTTTTATTTATTAAAGGTAATTCCCTCCCGCATCCCCCTTTTCCTTCATCTCTCACAAGAAGAAAAAAATGAAGCTGACAAAAATTAATTAAACAGCATTTACAGTGTACATTCTGGGCATTAGGCTTAACTCCACCAATTTCCTATCCATCAAACTTTTACCTGTTTGCAATATTAATAAAGACGAATAAATCACATTCGCACTCTCGGCTCTGCGAAACAAAGCCGGAGAGGAGGAGGGGAAAAAATTTGATAATTAAAGTCCACGACTAGATTTATTTTGTGGAACTACACCAACCATCTCTGCGGTTGCAAACCACTGCACTTTACACACCTAGTCACATCCATTGCTTTTGTAAACGAGAAGTGACGTCAGTGGCTTTAATCACATCGAAAGTGAGAAAAATCAGAAAAATCGGTGGATTAAGCGCACCGCCATCCTTAACCTGTCCTAACCTTAACTGAAGTAACATATGTTGTGCTCGTTATGAGAGTTCCCACAAGGTAAGAATTGTGAGCGAAATTCCGATCTATGCGTTTTTCCAGTTTAGTTGTGCTATCAAGACTTGCAGCTTCAAACGCTGTTTTTGACAAAAACCACAGGCTAGATTCGACCTCAGCATATTCAACTACATCACTAAATCTAAAATCAGACCAATCGAAAATGGCTATTAATCTATACCTGGATTTGCTACTTTTGATAGTTGTCAGCTTCAACACTAGGGATGTACCACTGTTTGCGGGAAATCGACATATAACGTATATTATAACGTATATTATAACGTATATTATAACGTATATTATAACGTATAAATTATAAATTACATGTTAAACATAAGTTTAATAATGAGTTTTGTAAGTTATAAATATAAAGTCGATTGTTACTTAGATTCCCGCAAAGTCCCTAATAGTAATAGGAGCAGGAAGATAATTTATATTTATAACTTACAAAATTCTGCAAAGTCTTCTATTTACATGTTTACAGTAAATGATATATAATTGTTGCAAAAAATGTGTTCATTTTGATTTTTAAAATTTGCAACAATAATAACTACTGTAAAAATGCATTGGATAACATTGCACAAATATTATTTCACATCTACATCACTTCTTTCAACAAGTCACCGCACGAACTTCCGTAGAAAAATATGTCTCCCATATATCTCAGTTGGTTTCGAGAAAAAAGGTGAAATTCCAGTAATCCCCTTGTAAAAGAAAATATATTCCTTCATATTTGTGGAACAGTGGGAGTTTGGGAGGTGAAAAAAATATGAGGGCTGAAACGCGAAAATAGGATGAGAAAACCTCAGCAAATCCAGATCCGACTTCCTTTCCATTCCCTTTGCCTTCCTTTCCTTTCCTCCATGGCTCGAGAAATCAAACATGGATACGTGCGGCGCATTTATGAGTAACTAAATCCCATCGCCTCACCACCCCCTGCAGACACTCGACTAAAAATCACACCCAACATTCAAAATATCCGATTTTTGCAGCACGCCCTTTTCCTCACTGCCGCTAAACTGCTTTTAACCCTTTCGCACCTTCCGTGGGGCGTGTTACGGGGAATTCTGGGTATTTTATGGCTTCTAGACGTGCTTTATTACGGGTTCGATGATCAAATGCATTTGCTTCTTTCTTTTTTTTAAATTATAGGGTATTAGAATGTTCCGGGAATATTTCGGAATTCAAGGAAAGTTGTGTTTATTTTACTTGAATTTAATTAACATCATGATTTGTAGATTTTGTCATTTTTAATAGAAGAAAAGTTAATTTGGGAATTGTCCGGGGAATTTTTCCGGGAGAAATATGGTAAATTGTAAATAAAAAAAATTATTCGTCAATATAAAGACATGTAAAATATTTTTTTTTTGGTTTAAAATTCAGTTTTTTTTTTTTTTTTTTTTTTTTTTTTTTTACTATTTTCCGGATTTTCCCGAAATTTTCTACACTTTTTAACTAAAAACATCTGGATATAACATGTAAAAACAAAAATTCAGTTCAAAGAAACCAATAACCTTTATTTCCTCCAAACAAAAAAAAACACAAATTTCCCATTAAAACTTATTCCCGAATTTTCCCGGACTTAATCCGGTAACACCCTTCAACCTCACACCCCAACACATTTCTCAACACAAATCCCTTACACTTCCCTCAACAAACCCTTCTCCCACAAATAAAAAAAAAAAAAAATTAAAATCCATTTCCCAAACCCGCATTCATTTCCCGGAAAATCTCAAACCCGGAAAGAATAAAACCTCAAATCCATCACATCACTTACCTTTGACTGAGTTTCTGATGGCGTCGCACGAGGACAAGACTGTAACCGAAGGGTTAAAAACTGAAAACACGAAGAAATCGCCGATAATTCACCAGCTGCGACAGAAATCCGTTCACTTTTTATCCCCTCGCACTGGAGTTCGGAGTCGGTCAAGGCGCATCCGATCCGACGGACACGACGGAGCACGGTGCACACACAAAAGCCCAATTTCAGGGTGCGCTTGTGTTTCCGCGATGCCGCACCAGTCGCACCGCCGCCAGCCGCGCACAGGCAGCCGATCGTCGGAGAGACGGAAGGGAAACAGACGGACGAACAAGCCGCTAGTCCGTGCAAATCGGACAGAAAATCAATGGTTTCCCTCCCTTCGCAATGGCTGGGCCGAACCATTCGCCGGTGATACCGAGAAATGGGGATGTGCAATTGAAAACGCTATTGAGGTGATGGTGCGCGACGACTGGTGGCGGATTTGAGAATTATGTTTTCGGGTTTTAGTGGTTTGAGTTTTTTTTACCCGAAATGTCCTGAAAAAAGAAATTAATACTGTTAATATTTCGTAAATTTTTATGTGGTTTTTGGTTTATTTAGTTCACTTACGTTATTTCGTTTAAAATTTGACTTTTTAAGATTTTTTTCGATGGTTTTTGCAATCTGTTAAAAAAATGTAAAAATTACGTTAAAATGTTATAAATTTATATAGTTTTTGGTATTTTTAATTAAATTACCTTATTTCCAACGTTTTGTAGAAAATTTGACCCCGTTTACGAATTTTCGGTGATTACTGCAAATTTCTACCAAAAAAAAAAAATTTATTTTTACTTTTTTTAATTTAAATTTAAAATTAAAATTGCATAAATTTATTAAAAATTGTTAGTTTTATCGATTCAAAGATAAATATTGCAAAATTTTCGTCTTTGTTCTTTTACGTCAAAAAACATCAAATTTTCATCATTTTCCCAACATTTTCACCCCGTAGGATCATAAAACATCAAAATCATTAAAATCTCAAATTTTTCAACATTCTCTAATTTCCTCATCAAATTTTAAAATAAAAAATACATTAAATCTCTCCCCCCCTCCCCTCCCAAAAAAAATAAAAAATAAAAATAAAAATAAAAATAATTAAAAAATACAAAACAAAATTGTAAAAAAAATAAAAATTTCCATTTTCCAATTACTTTCCCGATTTCCACATAAATAAAAAAAAAATAAAAAAAAAATAGACGAAAAAAAAATAGTGTCGCGACAGGACTAGAAGAAAATCATCTAATTACATAAAGTACTCGTCCAAAGTTGGCGTTCAATGAGTTAGAAAAATGGTGCCATTCCAGCCTTCAGTGTGATGTACGTTTTCGCTCTGAACAAAACGAATTTCAAGTTGTGTCAAATATTCTACCGCATTTCTTTAACCGCGTAATTAAACTGAAAAAAAAGATAAAATAAGAGTCGGACATTCCTTTTCGCACCGAAAGCTACTTAATTAACTCGCAATTGCGTCATAATTTGTCTTTTTTTTTTGCTTTTTGCAAGAAAAAAAATTTTAAAAGTAAAGAAATGAGTGAGAAAGTGAAGTTAGACCTTGAGAAATTGGAATTTTTAAATGATGATGTACCGTGACGTCATGAATACTCAATTTGTTAAATTTTGATGTTAAAAAAATAAAGTTTTAATATTTTTTTGCTTTGACAAGTTGGTTGAAAAATGTTAAAATTTTAAATTATTTAGATCTTATTTTCCATTTTGAGAAAAAATAACATCATTATCGACAAAACTATAAAGTAAAAATCAACTTCTATTAATTTCTTACATCGTAAAATCTAAAATTTTCAATTGTTCATGAATTATGACATCATAAAAAAGAAAATTTTAATTTTAGTCACTTCATTGGCATCAAAATTTAATAATTATTTCTATTTTTTTTTAACCATTATCTTTTAAAAACTAATTCTCAAAATCTCTTGATTTCAACCGAATTTTCACGTAAAATTTCATTTATATAACGGAAAACCACCGCATCCCTCGAGACCTGCAATAATTATGAGTCCACTTCTCATTTCCAACACTCAATTAAGCTCCAATTACAATCACATTTAAACCTCTCCTAAATAAAAACAAATAAAAACATTCTAAACGATTCCACTTACAAAAAAAAATTTTTTTTTTTTTATTTTTCTTCATTTTGCGGGAATTTGTTGTTTAAGCCTAATCAAAACATTTCCTTTTCATTTTATCCTGCAATGAGATATAAAGTTAGAATTTCTTTGGTTAAAGGTTGCAAAGTTACCTGCAATGCTGCAATTGTGTAATTACGGTCGTTAACCGTGATTTATTACTTCTTTTCTAATTACAGGTGTAATTAAAGTGAGGATAATTCGAATCGCGAGATAAAACGGCAAATCTTGACCGCGATAAATGCCAAAGACCAACAGAAACTGATTTTCACTTTTAAAATGTTGTAAAATGTTGTAAGTAACTTAATTTCATAAGTTAACGCTGTAATTCATCGATTTTCTCGACCAAAAAGTGTTTACTGTTTTCCTCGTTTGTTTATGCTTCATTATTTCAAGATGGAGTCGTTCGAACCCGATATTTGCGCCCTCTAATGACAGTTTTTATAAATAATTTCTATTCTAAAATACAGTATGAATAAAAATGAGTTAAATATCCATAACAAATCCCCAAAAACTCATAAACGGTTTAATTATTTTTATTTATACACCAATTCAAACATCAACAAAAATTAAAGCAAAACAAATACAAAATAAGCTGTGATTTAAAAATTTCAATGTACGGAATAACATTTGTGCCATAACAACTTGATTTAAATTATCTCTGGTCATTTTCATCAATAGTTCCATTAATAGTAATCCCAATTCTAGTTGATGAAACAGTGCTTGTTAGCGATCTAGTTTTCGTCTCCGAATCCCTTCTGGGCACGATCGGTCTCGCTGGAAAATAAAATAATAAAACTTCCTGTATTTTATTTACTTGATTGTTTTTAAACTTACTCGGGCACTCGCCAGGGTAAATATTGACATCATCAATAGCAAAACCACCGTTTATTGATTCACCCTCAAATGAAATCTGAAAGTAAACAATCACAATTTAAGTACACACAATTATAACGCGCTTTGCCTGCTTTAATTACCTTAAAGGCCCCGTCTAAAGATACCGATGTTTGTCCGTAAAGCCATTCTGGTATTGCTCTAACAACATCTTTCATTTTTACACTCCACAGCTTAAAATACAACAAAATAAAAAAAGGTTATTGTTGTAAAACAACATTTGCCACATTTTTAGACCCGTCCATGAAATTTTCGAGGATGTCTGACCACTCTGACCCCTTATCATTTCACCTTTTATCCATTCTTTTTCTTACCTCTCTTTCTTCTACCAACTGCCCATCCTCATGATTGGCAGCCAAAACTCTCAAAGTTGTATCAGGAATGGACCCTAGTGGCAGAAACCAAAACCCCAAACAAATGGCTTCCAACGAAGACAACTCCGGTCCAACCAGCCTTGTTTTAATTACATTCTGTGGACTGTAAACATCAAAATAGATGTAGCCAATTGGTGACTTGTAAGTGTGGTCCACTACTGCTTGCGGATGCCTCAGTGAAGTTGCCAACTGCCAATTCTGGTCCCTGAGAGTAGGACTGCTGCCATTTTGGATTCTCCATTCGCAGAAATCCTTGTCGAAAGTACATTCCCCTCTTGTGACTGCTGCCAAAGATGGAACGGCTTTGCAGTTTTCGTTGTCATAAACGGTGATGTCATCGATCGCCATCGATCCCTGCTTCGTGGACCCCCAAGTGCCTTCGATGATAACTCGGAAAGGTCCGTCTTTGTAATGAATGGGCACTTGGGCGTTGAACCACGAGGGGGATTCGTAGTTAATGAGACGCCATACAGGGATTCCGACCGGTCCCTGGACTGGGGAATCGTTGGGTCTGACGTAGACTTTCATCGTTCCCAGACCGGGGCCGGAAGCTTCAGATGATCTTTCGTGAAGCGAAGCCCAGAAAGACAGGCAAGCTGTTTCTGATGGCTTGAATGTTGGGCTCAAGAAGATTGCCCGGTCACCGTTGTGAGTGGTTGGACCCCCTCTTTCCAAGGCCAAGAAGTAACCTTAGAAACAACAGTGTTTTGATTACTGGTGAATGATATAAAGTACCAAGTACCTAAATCAAATTCCAGTTTTAAATTCCAGTTTACTGTGTAACACATCACTTTTCAAATTCAGATTAAAATTGACTAACCCTAGAGTAGCTTGGAATATGGTAGATTATGAACTGGAATATATTAGACTTCATCCAGTTCACATTTGAAACTTTATTTTTAACCCTGTCTAGATTAACCCTAATCAAATCTTTATCATCAAGTAAACAAATAACTACACGAGTGAACTGGAATTGGTTATAACATTATACAATATACAGGCAACACCAAATAAACCCAAAAATATAACACAAACAAACATCACTTGTCAGTGGCGCCTCCACGTAAACAGGTGACAATTCTATGTACTAAAATCAAAATAATGCCTCCCAGTGATAAAATCCAGAACCATTAATCTCTCAATGTACCTGAAACTTCGCCTCTGGTGTGATCAATACCAGGTTCCATCCTTCTGACAACTATGGGCAAGTTGCTTTGAATGGGCACATTAACTTGAACAGGACTAATTCTTTGCCAGTCAGTTTGATCTGTGCCAGGAGTCAACACATTGATCCAGCTGCATTCCTCGTTCTCAAACGTGCAATCAGCTGTTTAAAGATTTTTTTAAATTCACAACAAAAAATTACATTTGTTGGCAATGCTCCTGCAAATTGTTTGCATTAAATCTTACCTTGTCTTTCCACAGCTGTTGGTGGATGAGCTGTGGGCGGTTTTTTTTAAGAATTTTAATAAGTGGAGAATTTTTAATTGCAAAAGCAATTACCTGGACATGCACCGGATAAAAAGACGATGTCATCAACTGCAATATTTCCCATTGGGTTTTTACCAACTGTTGCTTCAAGAATGATCTAGAATTGGATAATTTTGCTAAATTTGTTAACTTTGACGTAAAAAAACTGTTGACACTCTAAACAACCACTTAGCGTCTTTAGCGACATCTAGTGGCAAAATTGTTAATTAATTTTTTAAAAATCCTACATTTAATAGCCAATTACAAACCTCGTAGATGTTTGAAGACGAAACTGTTACTTGAGCTTTGTGCCATTGATTGCCCGAATCGCCGGTCACTTCCCAGACCATCTTTTCTCCCCCGTTCTCGACAACTTTTACAGCTAAAGATCCAATTCCACTTCCATACATGTGAGTGTAAAATCGAAAACACATAGGAGCATTGGCTAGAATGTAACATTTGATAATAAACAGTTGGAAAAGTCTGAAAAGTTGAAAATGTATAACCCTAAACCTTTTCGTAGTGAGATGGGTGGACTTTTAAGTCTGGCTTTGTCCCCTGGTCTGCGCGGATAAGAAGAATCAATAAAGATGTAACCACCTAAAAAAGGGTCCGGTCAATAATTTAAATCCAAAAGCGGTCAAACGGTGCAACGGAGGAGAAAAGTACATTTGAATAAAAGGGGAAAAAAGAAAAAAGAGCCTTAAACCACAAGACCCCAATTCATGCCTGAGTTACCACCGTTAACGAAACTGCCATGATCTCTTGCAGGACCGGTCAAGCGGCTTAAACTCCCATGTCCTTGTTGCCAATCAAAGTCGTCGTCGTCCTGTTGAGTCCATTCGCACAATTTGCCCTCGAATGAACAATAACCTGAGTAACATTTCCCAGTTTACTTTTGAATCACTTGAAATGAAGTTTGCCAAAGATCAATTACCAGCACAAGCTCTTAGATTGGAATTGCCCAATTTTGCCATTTCAATGTCATCAATAGCGACATGGCCTCTGTAGATGCTTGAAGGGTCAGCAGTGGGTTTTCCAATGGCTTCAAACAAAATCTAGAATTAAGATAATAATTGTTAAATTGAAACATCTTGACCATTGAAAATTCTTTACTCTGTGTTGATAGCCAAATGTGTACAAGACTTCAGCTCTTTGCCATCCAGGCTCTGCATCTTCTTCAGCTTGGTCAGGATTAATTCCAGTTGAATCCTTGGCTTCCCACAAAGTAATCTGACTTTTGCCTCCAGATAATATGGGGTTGACTGGATGTAATATAATCCTGAGTCCTTCTGCACTCAATCCATTTATGTTATACCTATCAATGTCAATATTTCCCATCTTTTTCAGCAAATATCATCCATCATCAGTAAATGTCAAATCTCTACCAAAATTGTAAACAAATCCCATCAGCTGGTGTCTTGTTCTTCTTCGAAGACTCCAGATGTGCTATTCGCTTGACAAGCAACGGTGGCGAAGAACCACTGGCTGAACTATCCATGAAGGCATAACCCCCTGGTGGATGAAAAAGATGTGACATTTCCTCTTCAAAGCTCTTTTTTGATTAGATTTTACCTGAATCTGACTTGCTCCTGTCTAACTTTGGTCCTCCGACAAGAAAAGCCGTCGAACCTGACCCTAATTGCCATTCCAGTTGAGAGTAATTTGCAATGGTCCATGAACAGGTTGTCAATTCATTGCCACTTGAAAAAGTACATGAGCCTGAAAAGCATTAATTGAAATGAATCAATTAATTGCCACTTGCAGCCCACATAAATACTTCAAATTTATTGCTTTGTGTGGTTATTGATTTTGGATTGTGCCCTACTTTTTTCATAATTAACCCAATTAAAGGATTTCCAAGTATAGCAGTGGTAAAGACTGCCATTAGACTAGCATGGCAAATTCACTAACTGTGAGTTTTAACCTAATTATATTTTTGACTGCAACAATTTGCAAAATATCTGTCAACGGTAAAGAGAATAGCAATGACTCTTTCGATGTAGCCCAACGCTTCGTCATCTAATTAGTGACGCGCATAAATAGATTAACGAGATTCGCACTGTCCCTATCTACTTTGTAGCCAAACCACAACCAATGGAATTTACTTGGGAAAATCAACAAGGAATTCACACTGCAAATCAAAAAGGCTAAAACTAAGACTTTTAAAGTGTCTTAATGTTATTTTGAAGTTGCCATTCGAAAGCAATCATAACAAAATTATAATTGTATTGCTAACCTTGGCAACTAATCAATCAATTTATCTGACTATTGATTCTTAATAATAATTACCTGAATCTTCTTGTCTTTTAATCCTTACAATAGCTTCCAATTCTCCAACATGGTTCATGAAGTAGCCAATAAGAAGTAAAGTGGCCAGCATCATCTATAATTAAATAGAGAAAAAAACAATCCTAATGATATGTTGTTGCAGCAAATGTACAAAGCACTTTACAAGTCTGAAAATTGTGGAGAAATAGGTATGAAATGGACTTAGTAGGTAAATGACCCTGTTTGTGGTTTCCTTCCTACAAGTTCCTCCTTTGTCAACATGTCACAGGAAATGGACATCCCATTCAGATTTTCAACAAGCTTAAGCATTTATTTAGTCATCAAATTATGATTTCCTACATCAGAGATGATGATATTTGGTCTTTGAACCCAGGAAGAGGTTAGAAATGTGTAAAAGTTCATTGTAACAATGTTGTGCCAATGTTTTGAGGTGGGAAATCAATATTTAAGTGATCAACAAAAGTAAGGGAAATATGCAATAAAATAAATGAATAGTTTCCATGAATAGTTTAATCAATGACACAGAAAGGAAAAGTAATTTTAGTCCCATTTGAACCGCAGAAATCAATAAACATACTTACCCACTTTCAACTCTTTTGTCTCAACATTTTGTTCCATTTTTGGCACTTGTTTTTCCACTCAAATTAATTAAAAGCACTTTATAAATATTTATAAAGGCTTAATCTTTACCTAATTTCAGTTTTAAAATCTTTACTTTTTAGAGTTTCAATTTTAATTAAAATTACAACTAATTTCAAACACACCTCCATCTACCTACCTCTCAAAAAACAAAATTTAAAACTGAGATACTGTTTGTCCATGGAATAATTTCAGTGGTCACTTAAAAATCACTGGTGAATATTTACATTTTTTTCAATTTTCACATTTAAATTTTCCTTAAATAAAATAAAAATTACTTTTTTTTTTTTACACCAAATTACTATAAAATATAATTTATAAACAGTATAAGCATTGTTGTCACTAAGATTTACCTGACACTGACCATTCCTTTTTAATAAACCTTAATTTTCCACTTTCTGCTTCCTACCCTTTAAACTCTAATTAAATAAATGCAAATAAATGAAAACTAATTCCCCACCTTATAAACCTACCTCTACAAAAAAACTGATTTAAAACTTTATTAACTCACCAAATCTAACAAAAACTGACCACACCACTGTTTTAAAAAACATAAAAATTCCTTTTCAATCACCGCTCAACTCAGTTTCAAAATTAATTAAAACTCAAGCAAAACTACAAAAACTTAAATCCAAACTAATAAAATAACCACAAGAGGAAAAAGTGATCAATAAAAAATGATTTGAAGAAAAAAATGACCATACCTTGTCCTTCACTCAAATTGATTTGTGATGCAATGTGAATGAGTCTCGTCCCTTGTAAATGCTGAGGTGAGAATGCCAGTAAAGTCCAGGGCCAGTGTATTTATTGTTTGTCCCTGTTGCCATGGTGAGGTGATGATGGTGGGACCCACGAACAAGCTCACACAACGTCATGGCTTTATTTAAGCAAGCAATTAGGACTGGAAGGAAACCTTGGAGGAAATGGGGTCTAATTCCATCACTGCAACACAAAACAAAATTTATGCAAAATTTAGGCCTAGAACTTTTTTAATTTAAAAAAATTTTTTTAATTTAAAAAAATATTTTTAAATAAATTTTTGCCTTTGTTTAAAATGCGTTTTGAAAGATGCTGATTCGTTTAATCTAGTCGAGAAATTAAGTATTTTTGGGAATTTTTAGGCTTAAAAAATGATTATGGTGTTTAACATTGATCTAGTGGGTTTAATCAGTTAAGAAGGATGAGTATAGAGGTCGCTTTGGTGTTATGTAATTGTAGTTTATCAAGGTTTGTGTGTCTGAGTTAAATAGGAGAAAATTGTAGTGATTTTCAGTGAAAAGTCTAAACAAAAGCTCATTGTGTTGTTTTTTCAAGGTAAAAATGATTTCGAGAAACTTTTGTTGTTTTTTTAATTTTTATTCACTTGTTTCACCTCAATTTATTAAATCCAAGTAAAAAAAAAATTTAAAGAAAGAAAAAAGAAGAGGGAACTAAATTATGTCGTCATGTAGTTGGGGTTCTTGCGTAGAATGACGAAACCCTCCATGATGGGCATCAAAGTTGAATCTGGTTTAAAAAGTTAAGGAAATTGTGCAATTTGGGATGAGTTTACAAAAAAATAAAAATAAAAATAAAAAGTGAAAAAAATTCAATAAATAATTGGAATTTTCCCAGAATGTCCTTGTGAAGGACCGTGAAAAGAGAAAAAAAGGCTTAAAGACCTTGTGGTTGACCCTGCAGCACATCCTGTAATGTTAAATTAAATCAACACGCCATCTGTTGTTAAAATTTGTCATTATAAAAAAATTAATTTCACTTAACTAAAAAAATCGATAAAATTCAGAAATTATTTGATTCTCATTTCACTACTAGATGGTGGAAATATGTTTTTGACGCTAATTCAAGGATACATTCTTCTGTAGCAAGTTCGGCTCGTTCTCCGTACGCCAAAAGAACCGGGGTTGTGTGTGTCTGAAAACCCGTGATGGTCTTGGGTTTGCCCGCTTGACCTACAACGTCCACCGCTTGACCGACTCTCACTGCTACGGGCAGTGGACGCAAGTTCTCGTCGAATGTAACCAGCATTCGGGGTTGCATCGCTGCCACTAGGTAGTACAGGAGGTAATGAGATTTGCCGAGGATGACTGAAAATAAAAATTAAAAAAAAGGTTTGAAATTGAAAAAAATTCCGGACTTTATCGGAAATATTTTAAAATTTTATGACTTTTTCATATTTAATAGACGATTCCGGAATTTCTTTATTAAAATAAAATATAAAAGCAAATAATTTCAAAATTTTTAAGAAAAAAAATAAAAATTTCTAGAAATAGTCCGAAAACAGAATTTTTTTTAAAAAAAATTTCGAATATATTTTCTAATACCAAAATTAAAAATAAATAATTAAAAAATTAATTAATTTTCAAAATTCCGACTTTCAGGAAAATTCCGAAAAATTAAAAAATCTTTTCTATCGTAATTTACTCGTTTTGACGTCGAGAAACGCTGTTAAAGTGGCCATGAGTGCCCCAGTGGCTACTATGTTCATTAGCTGTCGGTCACTGTGATACGGACACAGAGTCAGAGTCCCTTTGCCAAGATGGGCGAGTCCTTGAGCGATGCGAACCATGAAGAGATTGTTGGGTTCTTTGGCGTGGTACTGGGCCAGTTGTCGAAGCATGGCGGCCAATCGAGCGTTGTTGGTGCCGGCCCCCACCAAACCGAGGGCGAAGATGGCATTGTGGGCCACTTCCGGGTCGCTGTCGTGAGAAAACTTGCTCAGTGTGTCCAGAATGTTGAGTTTTGGGTTGGACACCGACACCAGACCGAGGGCCAAGGGCACCGCTCGACGGATTGTGGGTTCGCCATACCGCAACTTAAAAAAAAATAAATAAATAAAAGTTATTGTGTACTGTAATTTTAAAACTTTCAAGAGTTCAGAGAAATTAAAAATCCGGAATTTCCTGAGCAGTTTAATTCTAAAATTTTCAAAAATACTAATCAAATTTTCTAAAATAATCTCAAAATTCGGAATTTTGAAAAACCTAAAAATTCGGAATATTTTCTAAAAAATCTACGTAATATCAACGTTTTCATCTTTAAACTTAACACAATATTTGGAAAAATTTCGAAATTTATTTGAATTTCAATATTCTAAACCTCACATTAAAAAAAAAAATACTGAAATAATTCCGGAATTCCTATCTCCGAAACTCATTTCTCATCAATACCAAATGTCCAAACGTCCGGAACGCCATTTCGGACCCAATATCCTCTCCCATCGATATGAGCGCAATCCCGATAACCGCAATCGCTTGTTGCGATGACAAATCGACAGATGGCGCTTTCTCTTCCTTCTTCTCCTCCTTCTTGTCATCTTTATCCTTCTTATCCTCCTTCTTTTCCTCTTTATCTCCGTGATCGTAGTGTTCGCTGCAAATGTGCAGCAAACTCTGCACTTTCAGAACATTTCCAGTTCCGGCGTAAGCGCAAACGTCTACCATCGTAGTGGACATCGACTTGAACGGCTCCGGAATGACCTGTAGGGTAGCTAGAGTGGCTTCGACGCTCTCTTGTTTTCCTAAGTAGCAAAGACCGAGCCCTAGAGGCAGAAAACGGGAATAAGTGTCCTTAAAGTCCTGTTCGGTCTTTTCCATGAGTGTTGTGAGGATAGTGGAAGTGACTTCGGCGTTGCACGAACCGACGGCGATCATGCCACACGATAAAGCGGCCATTGCGATTACTTCCATGGTGGATTTGGGGTCGCTCATTACGGGAATTAAAAGACTAAGGACGTCTTCGCGGTTCGAGCCTGCGTATGCCAAACCGAGGCTGGAAAAGAAAAGGAAATTTGAGTTTTTTTTAGTTCGAGTTTTTAATTTGGGTTTTAATATTATTTTTTTTTCAAGTTTTTAAAGTTTGGATTCAAAATCATTTTAATAAAACTTAGATGTAGTGTTTAAATTTCGAAAATGTTGAATTTTCAGAAAAGAGTTCTAAGTTATTAAAATTAAAATTAAATAAATTTCAAATTTTTTTTTATTTAAAAATACAAATTCATATTTTTTTAAATTAAAGAATAAAAATTTTAAACATTCAATTGTTTTTTTTGTTATTGAATTCAAATTTGAACTTTTTTTTAATTTAAAAAAAGTTTAAATTTGAATTTAGTTCACTGTTGATTTAAGAATTTAACCCTTTTTTCCTAATTTTTTCCAGTTTTCAATGATCAGACTATTAAACAGTTTAAACTTTAAATAATTTCCAAACATTAACAACTTTAAAAACTTATATAAAATATAAAATTCTTTTCATACCCAACAATAGCGCCTATTCTTATAATGGTGGTGTTATGCAACACGTAATCCGACAACAGTGCCAATGCCGGATCGCATTCGTTGCGCACTCCGCAGTTGACGATGCCGCACGCCATGAGTGCGCCCGACTTGATGTAGTCTTCGGACGAATACAAGTATCTGTCGATCTGCGTCAATCCGCCGTCCACGTCCCACAGAAGAATGAGACCGAGCGACGCCATGGCGCTCATCATGCCGTGCTCCTTGTTCTTGTGGAGCCATCTGTTGCCGTCTTCTACCAGAAGTTTGTCTTGCCCGAATGCCGCGTTTACGAAACCGTTGACGAAGCTCGATGCCAGGTTTTGGCGAGCGGAGTCCACTTGAGAGCCAGTGGGGCCGAAAGTCGGTCCTAGAGAGCGAGAGAAAAGGTATATTTAGCAAAAAGTCGATGGTAAAAATAGTTTTTCAGTAGAAAAATAAGATTTCGAAGTGAAAATAGAATTTTTAGGTAGAAATTTGAAGAAAAATTTCAAATTTTTCAACAAGTTTTTCGCACTTTAACTCAAATTTATAAAATTTTTTTTTTATTTTACGTTAAAAAATTGACGTAGTCTTAGTTTTGATTATAAATCCCAATAAAACTCAATTTTTCAACGAATTTCTCGTTCAAAATTGAATATAAAATAAAGAAAATCTTGTATTTTCATTTCGAAAAATTCAAATTTCTTCAATTTATACTTCGAAATTCAATTTTACCACTAAAAAATTTTTTCAAATTTTCATCTAAAAATCTTTTCCACTTACTATTCGACTCCAAATGCGACTTATAAATATCTTCCGGTGTTTTTGGTTCCATAATATCCAACTATAATTGAAAATTTGTTATACAAAATTCACAAATAAATTCCAAATTATTCATCTCCACAACTCACTTCTCTCGCCAACGACAGAAAATGGTTATTAAGATGCGCGTTCGACATAATTTCCATCAAATCATCGTAATCGTCCACGCTTTCAGTCAATTCGAGATATATCTGTTGTCGTCCGAGCATAAACGCCATTTGCTTCTGAACGTAAGTGTCCTTGCAGCTCGTGAAGATATTCTCTATCAGTGGCATGTTGTTCAGCATCATGGCGAGGCGAAGGGATTCTGGGTAACAGTTGAACTTGCGTAAGATGTTCAGCGCAGTGGTCAGTAAGTTGGTGTTCTCGGGGTCGGGAACGTACGGAACGCAACTGAAAAGATAAACAAAAAAAAATTTAATAAATATTGGACGTTTTAAAAATAAAAATTTTTAAGTTTTACAAAATATATTTGAAATTTTAGCAATAAATTAAGTTTTTAAATCCGAAAAAAGTGACAAAATTAAAAAAAAAAATCAATTTAAACTCCAAATTCGAGTTAAATTTAGATTTTTAAAGATAAACGTAAATATTTTCACAAAATCTGCAAATTGACTTGAAAATTCAACAATTTCTAAACATAATTCAAACAAAATTTCAAAAACCTCTGGAGAAAAAAAAAATTACTCCAAAACCCACTTATCTCCTTTTCTCACCTTATAAGATACAGACAAACACGTGAATAAGCACTTTCATCCACGAATTTCTCCAACAAATCGAGTCGTTCGATCTCCATGAGCAAATCGCACGCTTCCGCTTCCGCATTATGCGCCATGTTATAAGGGACGATCTCCTCGCTCAGTTGAACGAGTCGCTCTCTCTTCTCGGTGTCTTTTTCCGACAATTCCACCCATTCCAAAGCGATTTCTCCCGCCAGATGACGCACGTATTCGTGGCCCCACGACCCGATCTCTTCTTTCGAACCTAAAAGTCGATAACTCAAACATTCGCGATTTTCGCTCAGAGTCATGGCAAGAATCGAGACAATGTCGGCACAAAAACGCTGAAAAAGTGAAATAAAATTTCAGTTAATTTTAAAAAAATTTAAAAATTTAAATTAAAAAAAAATTCGCACTTTTGTGTCTTTGGTCTTGATTTTCTCATAAACCTCCTTTAAAGTCCCAAAATGCGGTCGCAAAAACTTGAGTGGTTTCGGCACTGATGTCATCGATGTAGTAGAAGCTCGAATCTGAGTTCTAAGACTCTCCAGAGCTGGTTTGTGTAATTTCTCATCGTGTTCCTAAACAAAAATCACCAAAATTTCTTTCGATTAATAAAAAAATTTTTTTTTTTTTAATATCTAATAATCAAACTCACGATCAAACGGTCCACCAACATGTTTAACTCTTCCTGCAACTGTTTGTCTTCTTCAGACTGTGAATTGAAGAAAATTCAATATAAAAATCCAAACTCATGTTCTAAACAACACAAATGACGATGCACATTTGAATCAAATTTTTCCGTTGAGTTTTACATTTAGGCTCAAATGAGGTCGCGGATGTTTTAAAGTAATGTTTTACATTTGAATTTATTATTTTCACTCACCAGCTCTTGTTCTTTTTCCTCTTCATTGCCCTTTTCTTTCTTTTCCTTCGACAATTTCTCATCGGATTTTGCGGTGTCGGCCATTTTTCTCGGTATGAGGTGGGTGGTTGTCTGAAAACCTGACACGAGATCCCGTAAAAGGTGGAAACATAAAAAATCATTAAAAATTTAATTAATTATAAGCAATTTTAAGTTTTAAACATCAAATTATTTTAATAATCACTAAATATTTTAATTTTAATTTGAATATTGAGACGGTGACATTTTCAAAAGTGATTTTCAAAATAGATTTTCAAAATCTTTGGATTTTTTTACTTTAAATTCTTTAATTTGAATCTTTAAAGTATTTTTTTTTTACATTTATACATCAAAAATTTATTGTTTTAATACATTTTTTAAATAAATTAAAGAGTTTTAAAGTATTGTAATTTCACGATCTGCCGCTAGGTAACGCTACTTTTACGCGCAACAGTAGAATTAGTTAGTTCAGTCTCCACGCAGCGGCGCTGGGGATCAGAAAGAAAATCTGTGATGATCAGTGGAGGAAAATGTAGTAATTTAGGAAAAACATTTTAAAAAAATTGATTTTAATTTTTTTATTTATAAAAAATAAAATAAAAATAGATGTAAATGTTGTTTTGATAAAAAAAAATGCACTTAATACATTGTTTCAGATTTTATCAGTAGATGGCGCCAATGTGTATCAAATGAAAGATTTTCTCATTTCATTTTATATTATTTCCTCTCAATTATTTATTTTGGTCGCAAATTGACTATTAATAAAATCGACTAAAAATCACAATGTAAAAATAGATAAAAACATTTCGTAAACAAAACGATCGAATGTTAAGCTGATGCAGTTGCTTAGCAACCGATCTGCATTCACCATTTCCAATTACTATAACCTACATTTCTCCTTCACAACCAAAAAAATAAAATAAATTACAATTTTTTTTTCATTTTATAAAAAAAAAAATAAATTCAAAGAAAACAACAAAACTAAATATTCTATTGGATTTTCGAATTATCTGCACTCAGTTTCACTTCGCCATAAAAAATTCAACAAACTCTCAACGTAATATCAATATTTGATACAATTCCCTTGTTTCTTTCAATCTTTTATTTTATTTCACCACCGAAACCAAAATGTCACTTTAGCCGTCAGGCATTTCGCATTCCCCTGGTGATAGAAAGGCGAATTGCACGATTAACTCGCATTAATCCTTCAGGAAATTCGCGAATTGTGTGATCAACACGAGAAATGCGACTTTTCTCGTCATACATATTGAAAGCGACATTTGTCACGAATGAAAGGAAATTTGGCGCATGCGTGCACTGCGGCTTCAATCTCATTGGGGTTATGACCTTTTTGACCTTTTGCCCAATGATATTGATCGGTTGCTTGCTTCTAAGCTTCAACTTGTGCCTTATTCTTCGATTCTTATCCTTTAAAGAGATGTGAACTTCATAAAAAAAAATAAAAAAATAAACATTTTCAACATTTTCTCACATTTTTTTTCTATTTTTAATTATATGGCTTTCACAACATTACATCACTTTAATTATTTATTACAGCGTCATAAATTATTTTCCCACAAAATAAAGTCAAGATTTTCTGCTTCGTCCAAAAACTGTCCAAAATAGGAATTCGAGAAAAGGTTAACATTCGCTAACAAACAGCAATCAGAATTTATATAACGTCCATCTTTGCCACAATAGACTCTAGATTTCAAACAAATCAACATCCGGTATCTGACAGCAACCAAAAGACATTTTGCCTAGCTTTACCGCATTCCTTTACTTACTGTCATCAGGTGGCGCTCTCACAACACGCAAGTTACGAATAAAAACGAATTACGAGTCGTTGCGTGTCAGATGATTGTTTTTTTCTTGTTCAGAATGACAAAATTATTCAATTAAAAACAGGAAATAGTTGTGAATGAGGAAAAATGCAGACACAATTGATTTTTATTTTTATTTTTAACTCTACCATAAATATCACACGTAGTTTGATAGTTACATATATCTCCATTAACACGAGATACCAACCTTCTTTAAAATCATTACGTTGTAAAAAAAAAAAAAAAAAAAAAAAAAAGCATTTCACAATCCCAAGTGCACACTCTAGTGGTGCAATGATGAAACATACTTAGTGGGAAATCAATATTTGCTGTTTAATATTTAGGGAGTAAAAATGTCCTCATGAATGGTGGTGAGACCTTAAAGGTAATGTAAACGCAACGGTCAGCAAATATCGATTTCACATTTAGTGATCATTTAGTGATCATTTAGAGATCAATTTCTGGTTATTGATTAACAGCATGAACATCTGCTATTTTAATATCTAAATTGAAATGCAGTAATGAACTGCTTTGCTCCCTAGTGTTGAAATTTGAAGATGTTATGATTTGAGTGGCAAATTTCACATGTTACACTTGTGGCTATATTTTAACTTCAGAATTTTCGGATAAGAAGAATATACCAACCAATGAGAGTCCAGGCGCACAGGTTATGAGTCATGAACTTTGACCTTTCAGTGACTTGTTCAAACATGATTTTTCTTAAAAGTGTGAACAAAATTCTTTGTCATTTCTTCTATTCTTTTTTTCTTACTACAGTGTTAACCTCAATTAAGTCTTTCGACTTCAGTATTCACAATGAATAAACCTACCATACCTTTAAGCATCAACTAAAAAAAATGTCAAATTAATTGTGGGCTGCAATTAACTATGCACATTACTTTAAGAGAGTGCCATTAAATTAAATTTTAAAACCTTACATTTTTTCTTTAAGATTTAATTCTTCACAAAAGTTCCAGCAAGCTTACAAGTTAGCTCATCAGTATAAATCTCCATTATGGGATACCTACACAGTATTTCTTCTTTCCTCTTCCCAAAACCAATAGCTTCATTTATCTTGTCTCTAGAAAAATAGCCTTTTGTCTTCAGCTGAACACCTTACTTTAAGCACAATAAAAAGCAATTAACAACTGAAATTGCATGTTTGAAGCAATCAAAGCAATCTTCTTTTTGCCAGTTTGCCAACATTTTGATACAACTGTGCAGTCCATATGAATTTCATGAAGCAATAGATAGGAGCCATTGACTTCTATTTGAGTGCATTATTGATTTTGCTTGGGAAAACTATTTAGATAAGAATTCCTTTCTCACCACATGTGGGCACTTCAATACCATCATCATGAGGAATACATGCATTGCCACTAGTTATTGACTGCAAACCCAACTGTACAGAGTACTTCTGGGTAATGACATGGCACTTTTAATGTGATTAAATCAACCACATGCTGAGCTTTGTCTTCAGTTTCTGGCATTCATATTGCACCAACTGTCAGCCATGTTTAAAACTGCTAAACCCATGTAACCTTCAGACTTCAATGTCATGTGGAGTAATGTCAAGGCCATTTAATCCATTCACAATGGCCAAGTTCCAAATTGCTGTTTTTGCTTTGTTTTTTTAACATTCCTCACCCATTAAACCATGATTTTTGAAAACAACATGTTAATGCCACTCAAATGTAATGATTAGATCTTGAGCTCAACTGGAGTGTTTATCATCACTTACTTTGGTCTGAGATTAAGTGGATTTTCAGTTACAAGTGAGGATTACACTTGTCATCCCTGAAAGTGGAAAGAAATATACAAAAGGAAAAGAAAAATTAGTTTTCTTCACTAAATCACTTCACACTTGTATTGTTTCATTAAAGTTGGATGAGTTTTGGTGTAATACTTTGTGTAATCAAATACCTAGGGACTGCAGGTGTTTCATACAATTGATAATGTCCAGTTATGGCTTGACATGTCTCTTGTTCTCTGCTGACATGTCATGATTCAGTTCTTTGTGCTTTGTCATTGTTCCAAGGAGCTGCAACTGACAACGCCAGGTATTGTTTAATACAGCACCAGGTAGTGTTATTTGGTTTACCAGACTTTTATGTGTAATTGTGAATTAAAAGTTTAAAAAAACTACCGTTAGGTAATTAGCAGCAATTTGTGTTACTGTGTCCATTAAGCATCATGTTGTTCTGGCAGTTATCCAAGATGGTGTTTTTTTTTCAAGTTTGTGGGACAAATGGCACATAAATTTATCTGTGGGAAATTTCTCACCAGTTTTCTTCTGTATCCACTAAAACATTGATTTTCTGGTTGAGACCCGAAAGCCATGATTTATCAGCGATAGCGTTCTTCGATGTCGGAAAAATCAGACACAGATTGTGGGAAGACATGAATAAATCATATATGGGTACATAAGATGAAAGTTTCCGACTACTTCTAGCATTTATAAAGTGCCAAAAAAGAATATCTAATTCCAGTTCATTAATGCTAGGAACCTGTGAGATAATTAATCCTTTGACTACCAAATTAGGTGACAAATGTCACAAGCATCAGTTTTGAATGCCAAATTTGTTTGCTTGTTTGCAATTTTTTCCTAAGGTTTAAACATTATTCTCTAATTTAAGCTCATCCCATGCACTTATCTAGAGTTAAAAAGATCTAAACCATATCATTACCAGGGTTCAGTCACATCATGTAAATTGAAAATTTAGTACGCCACCAACTGGTGAGTGAAGCCATAGTAAACTAATGAAAAACAATGAATTTTTATTAAATTTTATCACTAATTTTCACATTTTCTTAAATATTTAAATTTAAACGCATTAAAAATAAGTTCTCTAAATGAAATGTCTTCAACTTAAATTATATTTTTCTTAAAACATTTCAGCAAAGTAACAATTTTAAGTTCATTAATAAGGCCCGGAACTTGATGCCCGAAAAAACACGAAAATATTCGCATACATATTCCCTAAAAATCATCAAAATATTCT
>JAQFZP010000229.1:0-46143 GCA_034695745.1 Geophilus truncorum | reverse complement strand
GATATCGCATGCATAGGTCCAGCTCTGGTAGATTAGTAGATGTGAACAAAAAATGAAAAAGTGACCAAATGGTAAGTCTTGCCATTTGGTCACTTCTGAGCAAAGTTTTCAACTCTCTCAAATCATTTTTGTTTATGGCCTTGCCATTTGGTCACTTCTGAGCAAAGTTTCGATATTTACGATTTTCTTAATATACAAAGTGCAAAATTAGTTGCAAAGCTTTTGTTTAAGTAAATACATTACGGAAATACATTTATTCGGTCATTTAATTTTACATTTAATACGATCAGAATTCAAGTACATTATAAAAAGATAATTCTGCATCATCATATATGTTGCTGTAGTTAAGTTCAAAACCATACAGTTATTAATCTGGTAAAACTTTTACAATTTCTGGTAACTCGTTTGAATTTTTACACTCCAAGTCGAAATTATCACTGCTATGGTTCGTAATTCCACCGGTAATTAGATAAAATCCTTTCCCGCCTTTTGCAACACCCACATCGAAATTACTTTCATTCCCATCTTGAAAAAATGACATGGAATTCAACTCTTTCCAATTGCCATCTGCCTTTCTCCTCCACGCAGGTCCAAAAATTGCCTCACGTGCATACCTCCCATGACGACGATAAAAATCACGAACGCTTGAATGCATTCCCGCAATTAAATCCGGTCTCTCACAAGACAATTTAAACGCTGCAATTTTTTTCCACGTTTGTTCTTCGTTTATATAGAAAAATGCTGTAAAATTAACCTCATCCTCCCAAGAAGTCGTGTCTATTTTAAGTAAAACATGGTACGTTTCGTTCAACTTCCAAGGATAAGCAAAACTACAATGAGCTCCTTGCGGATCTGATTTGAAAATCTTTTTAATAACTTTTTTCCCTTTCCAAACGATTTCAGGTGATCCGTAATTTGGTATTTGACTTTCTCTATCTGCAGGGTCCTTTCCATACTGTCCCAGACAGCTAAACATAATATATTTCCCTTGACCTACATCGTTGTGCAGCAACATGACGTCAATGTGATCAATTCCGCAAACCGTGAATTGAGTACCTGGAAATGTTTGTTGAATTTTGATGCTGTTGTAGAACCACGTACAGTTATCTGTCTCATTCCAAATGAAACCGATGTAACTAGCACGAGGAGGGATAAGCAACTCAGTGGCCCCATCAACTGCAGAACCACTTAAAAGAACGTAAACTAAATTCCCAGCGTAAAGTCCTATTAACGTAATGGCTTGCACCTCGACTGTGTAACGGCTCGGTTTGTCGATTTTTATCGATCCTAGCAAAAATACAATTTAAAAATAGTGTTTTCTCTCATTTCTCTTCTTACCCATATGCATTTTCATCAAATAATCCCATCCACCGCTATTTGTGGTTTTTCCAAGCACTTCCCTGTCTCCAATCTTGACTCTAATTGTGGCACCAGCGTTGAGGATGTTATTTGACATTCCTAAGGCAATATTTATTTTCCCTGTTTTTGTTACGTTGATATCCCAAACGATTTTGGTGCGAGTTGTGTTCCAGCTTTTAATCGTTGCATCGTCGTACCTGAAGTTACGATCCGATAGACTGGCGTTTTTAACCTCGAGTTTGAGAACGTGGTCTTCATTAGGAGTTAATTCCCTCACTTCGTGGGTTGGCGATTTGCTTAATGGAACTCCCATTGTCTTCAATCATAAAAATATTAAAATAAGAGTGCGATTGAGTGAGGACTTGTGCTACATACTGCTTTAATGATACTCCTGCGTAGAGTGATTGATACTTTATCTTGAAAAAGTTACGATTGCCTCATCAGCATTTAGACTGGCTGTTTTTTGGCACGTGTTGTCGATTTGGGAAGAAATTATTGATTTAAATTTATCAATCCTGTGATGTTTCAAAAGAAAATGATCGTTATAAAACCTGTTTTCCTAATCAAGAATATTCTCACTAGACTGGCGTGTACTATTATTTATTTATCTAACTATCGATTCTCAATCAATTTACATGACTTTTAAGCTTTCTGTCATAAATAATAAAAAAGTGGTAATTTTTAAATGGGTGAAATTTAGAAATTAAAAGAGTCGATTTTTTTATCACAAAGAAATTACAGTTTTCCCTGAGTTTTAGCAAACTATGGCTTACCTGCAGAACAAAGCAGCTCCAAATGGTGATTTTTATAGTTTAGGCCTTTCAAACGATACTATGGCAACAAAATTCGATAAGTAATTTAGGCAAAAATCCCTACTGTTTTCTTGTTTTTACATCCTGAAAAAAAAATTTGCTCGATTTCCGATTGCTATTAAGTAGCATATGCTTTATTTAGAAAATCAATAAAAACACAATCTACAATCATAAAAGATTTGTTGTGTTAAGTATTATAAATATCAAATAAAAGTTCATTTCCATCAGAATTCGTCAGTTTATAAATTAAATTTAAAATAAATAAAAGTTATTCAGGTAAAACGTCGAGTATCGCTGGTAATTTTGACTCCTTACAAACAAATTGTGCGTCAGGTTGAAGTCCTTTAACATTTTGACCCCAAGCTGAGATCATGACTTTACTCGAACCCTCGACAACAGAAACTGCTGCTCGGGGGTTTTCGTCTTGCGAAAGAAACGAGAACTTCGTGATCTGATTCCATTCGTCCCCCGACTTCTTGCACCACACGGGCCCGAAAACAACTTCTCTCGCAAACCGTCCACTTCTTTCACAAAACGACTGAATCCTACAATTTAATCCCAGCACACCTTGAACAACACTCCTTCTCACTCGATAAATAGCTATCTTCTTCCATTCCTTACTTTCGTTTAAGTAAAAAAAAGCTGTGTATTGGATTGTAAGTTTACTCATTTCAGCCTTAATAAGGAAATGATAGGTTTGTTTGATCTGCCAGTTGTACTTGAAATGACTATAGTGACCACTACATTCGTGAGATATCCCCGACACGACTCTTTTTTGTTTTTTCACTAGCGTTGGCAGCACTTGTTTGGTCACGGGTGGATTTGCGTTTGAATTAGGGTTGGGATTCGATTGTTGTTCACAATCAACCGAATAAACGACAAAACTCACGTACTTTTCTCCATCATCCACATTGCTGAGCAGAATAAATTGTCCATCGTTGAAAGAGCAAGCGACGTATGCAGTGCCGTTCTCGTCCGAATTCACTTTAACTGCATTGTAGATCCAATTACTCTTTTTACCGCCCACCCACATCAAGCCTAAATAGCCAGTTGTGGGTGAAATGACCATTTCGGCTGCACCTTCGACTCCAGCACCGCTGAGAATAAGATGAGAAAAGTTTCCCACCGATAAATTACTCATGTCTGCCGCTTGTAAAGTGACGGTGTATGTTCCGGGTTTGGAAATAAATAAAAAATTCATGGACATCAATTCGAACTTGTCCCAACCACCACTGAAGAATGTTTTTCCCGACGATTTTGACGATCCAATCATGATTCTAATAATTGCACCTGCATTTAAGCGGTTGTTTGCCAGACTTATGGCTAGATCCACTCTGCCTGTTTTCTTGAAATTTACTTCCCATACTATCTGGGTGTTTGTTGACTTCCATTTCTCTATGTGGCCATCTTTGTATTCAGCACCGCCAAGTAAAGATGCTGTCGATGCGTCGAGTTTGAGTGTGTGTTCGTCACCCGAATCCTCTGGTGTCGTTGGCTGAATCGGTTTGTTTAGTGGTATACCCATTTTTGTTCTGGAATAATTCAAGTTTATAATAATGGTATTAAATTATGCAGCAATGTAATATTTACCGCTAAAATAACCAAGGTTACTTGTGACATACAAAAAAAATGTAAAAATAAATGTTGTTTCAATAACGACTAAAAGTGATATTGTCATTTAATATATAGCTGCTACAACAAATTGTAGTAAATTGAAATGTTTTGCTATTTCTGTTATTTAACTTCAAATATAGTTACTAGTTGACCCTATATAAATATTATTCTAATGATATAAATGTCGGTTTTCTCCAGTTGAAGTAACATTGATTAACGCATTTAGAATAATATTTATATAAGATCAATCAGTAAATGAATACAAACACATGTAACTTCAACTGGGAGAAAAATGACATTTAGGAATATTTACAATAAAAAAAATCATTACGATAATTTTTATTTTTTCCTAGATAAAGAAATCTGCTTCGTTTTGAGAAAACGAAAACAACATATTCGATTAAATTCAAAGTCATTTCGTAATAAAAGTTTCTAAACTGTAAAATTATCGGAAATAACAATTTAAAACAACCCTTGGCTTCTCTGCCAAACGTAAAGAGTTTTTAGTGCTTAGCAGTGAAGTAGAAACACGAATAGATTTATGTACATGATGACAGAGATTACACTTAAAAGATAAAACAACTAAATAACATAACATAAATTTCATTTCAACTTGTCATGTCTAGCAAAAATGATCACTTCATATACCCTAGATTCGCTCTATTAGTTTCGACCTTCGCGTTTTGTCAGACGAAGCATTAAAACTACCGTAAATCTTAAAAGCAAAAATCGTTCATGGTTTATAAGTATGTAGAAACTCACCTCACGAGAAGTTTAAAAAAATACAACTTGAACGTAGCAATACACACACCCGTTTATCTGTTATTCTCTAGAGAAATTGGCTTCCGTTGTCACCAGAGCAACCAAAAGTAAATAGCTCGATGTAATTTGTAAAGCATGTTAAAGTCACATATACCGAATATTGTACGTTACTACCATTAGCAAAAAAATACAATTCCAGCACCAGCAATTTAATTGAAAGCATCTTTCAAACATTAAAAATTAATCATGACATGGATCCAGTGTTTGACTTGTCAGATCGATATTTAAATCTCATTTATATTTATTATCTGTTTTATGTCTCCAAATTGGCAATTAACGAGAATTCTATGTAGGTTAATTTCCGACTACGTCATTAGCACTAATACGAGCCCCATTTATGTCGAAAAATAGCGGTATAGATTTCAATCGACTTCAGACACAAAGGTATTCATTGGTCAATAGCAAAACAGTGCGTTGTTATGACAACAGCCGCAATTCTTGCCTGCAGATGAAAATTGTTTTTTTCAAAAAATCTATTGCTCGGTAAGTATTTTTTTTATGCTTGATGACTTTGACCGACGAACCGTGCAAGCGGCGGCTCACAATCAGCGATGATGAGTCGCTTCGACATCAAGAGACCAGATTTTATCCAATGGTTGTAAAAAAAACTAGGTAAGTTTTAAAAACATATTTTCTTTCCAGTAAAAAAGTAAATAAATAATAAATAAATAAATAAATAAAAATTGATCATTCGTGTTTATTATTGCGAAACATGCGAGGCGTGTTTGTTTTAAGTGATAGTTGAGTTTTTGATTTTTTTTATTGCTCTTACAGCACTGCAGAAGGCTGAAACCACACGAAGCATCATGGGTATCGTTTTCGGTCGGTCTAAGAAAAATGCGGTAGGAAAAATCACAGAACCGGTAATAGCCGTATCATCAATTGCAATTGCTGATCAAAAGCCAGACAAGACGGCAATAAAAAAGCCAGAAGCTCATCAAGATACTTCAGAGCAGGAAACAGTTACACCCAGACAGGAAATCACAACATTGGAGCCAGTGGAGGAATTTAATGAATCTGTTGAAGTTGAAGATGTAGAAAATGAAGACGAACCGAAAGATGAAGTTGAAAAAAGCGAAGTTGAGAAAGAAGAAGAGCGTGAAGGTTTAGAAGAAAATGTAGTAAAAAATGAAATTAAAAAAGAAGCGGAGTATGAAATCAAAGAAGAAGAACACAAACTTAAAGTAGAAGAAGAAGTAAAAGACGTGGAAGAAGAAGGAATAAACGTCGCAGATGAAGAAGAAATAACTGAAATTGAAGCACTTCAAAAACAGACAGATGCAGACGAAGAAGAAGTTGTAACAACCGAAGATTTGGAACTCGAAACGACCGAAAACCCCGCAGTTGAAAATAATCTACTCGTCCTTCGCCTGACCCCAATCACAGCTAAAACCATACCGAAAAACTATTCATCTGCAACCGGCACGATATGGCAATGGAGCACAAACACGGACGATTTAACGTGGGAAGTGAATTTCGCCGAAACAGGTGACGTTGAAATCTCAGTTGACTTGCATGACTTCCAAAGCGAAAAACCCTTCATTTTCACCATATACATAAACGACGATCAATTGGAACGCGCATGCAACGATGATGGTAATTACCTGACATTTCCGCTCGATTCTTGCCAAGACGAGAAAATAACGCGAGTAACAGCTGGGATTATCACTATCAGCGAGCCGGGATTGAAATCCGTGACAGCAAGAGTGAAGTTGATGTCCGGTGACTACGTTGGTCATTTGCGGCAAATTGAGCTGAATGGAGCCGGCGCTATAAACGCGGCGATCGAATCCCTGAATGCAAACACCGTGAGTTCGACGTGGAATGTTAGCGAATGTGCGTCTTTCTACACCGCCATTGAAATCAGCGACAGCTGCCCGGGAACTTTCTTCGGCGTTTGCTGTTTCCGTATACTCGAGCTCGGTTTGTACGACTGTCAGGGTCATCGCTCGGTCTGGTTCCGAATAAAGCAGCCACCCGAAGACGAGCAGGAACAAGGTTTCGAAATCCTTGAAGCGGGAGAAGACGTCAAGCTGACTGACAGAAGAATGGAAGAGTCAAAAACCCTCGAGGGAGTCTTCCAGTTTGCTTGGAACTTTGACACGGCCTATAACGTGATGGTCAAGACTGAGGAAGTTGATAACACATTTCAATACACTTTTTATTTCTATATTAAGGAGGAGGAAATATGGAAGCGAGTTGTTGTGTTTAAAATGACGCCGGGTGAATCTGAGTCTGTTTTCAGATGTTTGATTGAGGATAGACGAATGGGAAAGACTAAGTGTTTGAGAAAAGCTAAGTTTGGGCCTTGTTGGTATTGGAAAGAAAATGAGTGGCGTCAAGTCGAAACTGTTCTTCCACATCTTGTAACTCATGTAGTTAATACTAGTTTTAGTGTTGAAGATGAAAACATTTGTTTGTTTATTTCTCCTGTTCCTGTAGACCAAAGTGATTTGTATTCAACTAAAAATCTTAGTGTTGGAAGTTCAGTGCCAAGCATATTAGATTCATTTTCAGATAATGCGTAAATATTTTACTAGTTTATTTTCTAGGTAAATATTATCTCTTCATCCATAAATAATAACTTTATCGTAGAGATAGAATTAAAATTTAATACTAAATTCTTGTTTTTAACAACATGGCTTTGACAATAGCTGCAATTAGTATATAATTAATATTAGGGAGAAAATTTACCGTATGCTGTTTTTACAGTATATTATAATAAGTTATTCAACTTTCCATTGGCATCTTGCCATACAAACGTAGAGATTAAAGTTTGAAGTAAACATCAATTTGTAACTTGGGTGTTGAAATTATACCAAAGGACGGTTCAAGTAAATTAATTTTCCTATTTCTTTGTGTATACGCATTGTAAATATTTATTCGATTATGCTCATGATAATACACTGATACTACTTTGCCTCTTCCATGTAAAATAGTTACCATATAGTTTTAAAATTTAAAATTTTACATTTTATAAGTGCAATAGATTATATAATTCCTGAGAATAGAAAGCAACTACCAACTAAAAATTAAATAAGCAATAAGAATTATAGCATTTTCTTTAACTGCTACTATTATTACTAAGTAACCATTCATTACTATTTCTCTAAACTGTTCAAAATGTCTACCAAAAACTGTTTCAAATAAATGAGAATTATAGTTATTGTAAATACTAATAGTTACCTAGCTGTTATCGACTTTTGTCACTTTGTACAAAGTGTCTATCATAAACTGTTACAAAATAAATAATTGTAGTGCTTTTATAAGAATTATTGCTTGTTATTTGATACCCAGTTATTGCTGACTTCTTTTTAGTGTTTTGTCGAGCACTTAACGACCTCTACAGAGTTTATGATGTACCTTTCAACTTCCGTGCATTGATCAGTGAAATCCATATTAAACTAAGTATAGAAATAACTTGAGGATCAGTACTGTTCAAGCAGCCTCTTTAACCAGGTAAGATCAAATTTAAATTTATACTGTTTGTCTGCACATTAAGTTGTTGCTTTAATTTTACAACAAGTAATATTGAAGGTACTAGTCTAATAATTATAAATTTTACGCTTTTGTTAAATGAGTTTAAAAGATTAAAATATTTTATAACTTGGTCTACATTCAAAGCTGCTTTGAAAACTGGAAACAAGCCACAATAAAAATCAGAAAAAATTCGTTAAATATTAACGATTGGCTTGACTGATTTCGAAATCAATTGATTAAAGACGATAAAAATTTATTGCTGGGCAACCAAGGCCAAATGAAGTGCAACAAATATTAGTAGTAAAAGTGCTTTTTAAATAATAATTACTTATTCTCGATATGAGTAAGCCAAATTAAATAACAACAACTACTTGAATTTAAATTAGCTAATATTTAATCACTCACAATGCATCATCATTTAGACACTTTTAAATTACATTTGAAAAATGTATTTTCCTACAGGTAAAATCAATTCATTCAACATGGGTGACATCCTCAGCTGTGCAACAAGTAAAGATGCACCGAGAGAACTGACAGAATCAATACCTGAAGATGACAACAGGGAACAAAATTTAGAAAATAACATTGACTCAGACAACTATCTCCAACTTCGAACCGAATTATCAAAAAACAATTGCGAGATGCTCGCAACTGGTTTCAAACTACGTGATCCAGAATGGGATGTGTATTTCCCTAATTTAGGCATCGTAAATCTGTCAGCAGGTTTCGATAAATCAGCCCAGAAACCATTCACCCTGACCGTTAAAGTGTGCGGTCGAAAACTGACAATCAATTTCAGCCCGGATCAAAATGAACGATTCACACAGTCGATGGGTTCCATCGCTATCTCAGAAGCTGGCACTCGAATTATAACGGCCAAATTAGAAGGCACCGATGCGCAAAACCTGAAATATATCAAGTTAAGTGGTCCAGGGGTGATCGGTGCTCGAAATTTATGTTCTGGCGCGAACAGAGTTGTAGCAAATTGGTCGCTATTGAATCAATGTGTTTATTTTTACTCCAGCATTAAAGTGGATGTAACAAATTCGGACACAATTTTTTGCATCTGTTGGTTTTATTGCGTTCAATTCGGTCTGCGAGACGCATACGGTCAAAAATCAATTTGGCTAAATGTGTGTCAAACAAAACCGATTTGCAAAGACCTTGATTTTAAAATGATTGAAGTGTGTGCCGATGCAGTGACGACGGAGATTAGCTCTGAAGATGCATTAATCCATCAATATTCGATTCCATTTGCCTGGCAATCGGATGTCAATTATCGCATATTGATCCATTATCAAATCGTGAACGGAAAGCAACAGTTTGATCTTTATTTCTACTTTGTGGAGGATTTAGGTTGGAAAAAAATTGCAGGGATGCAGTTTTCCAACCCTGAATTTAAGCACAGTCCATTATTCGCATCATTCATTGAAGAAAAAATTAAACATGGAAAATGTGAATCTGTTGCTAGGAAAGCACAATTCGGACCCAGCTGGTATGGAGATGGTAACGAATGGAAACAAGTTGACCGCGTGTGTATTCAGGGTTCAACAGCAGTTGCAGACGAAAATAAAGTCTGTCTATTAATGGGAGAATCACCCCTGAAAGAAGACAGTGATCGCAAACTCGAGCTTGAAATTAAAAAAGAATTGCCACTTGAATTACAATCATTACCTTGTCACGAGTAAATTGTCTGTCTTTCTATGTATCTGTGTGTGTTTTTGCCCTTTAATAAAAATGTATTGATAGTTAAAGGGATATTTAAAGATAAATTGAAGTAAAATTTAGTTTAATTACACGGCGCATGCGATTTTGTATCAAATCGACTTCGACAAGGTTAATGGTATTGGTCAATACAGGCAGGCACTTGCTGTCTGTTGTCACAACAACCAGCTCGTAGACAAAATATAAAACTTTTCATACATTATTTCAAAAGAAAAGTCTACTGGAGTGGCAGTTATAAATTATACAAGGTAATGTAACTTAATTACTCATTTACGGTACGTAAACGTAAATTAATGTCGTCTTACGAGTAGAACGTAAATACATTTCAAATAATCAAAAATAATATTAAAGTAAATATTTTATTTTTAACAAAAAAACGTATCTATCAAATTTGCTGTCTAATAAATTTAATTAAATATAATGCTGTTTTTAAAAATACATTTACCGCAATTTTAAAAATAAATACAGTATGGTAAATAAAAGCTAAGTGATGTATTTTGTTCATCAGTCATTCAAGCCTGGTAAGATATCGACAAGTATTTCGCAGTGCTCCTTAAATATCACCAGGCCTAGACAATCGAATAAAATTCCGCTTATCTTTGCATTTTATACAGAAAAAATAAAAACAATCGAAACTAGTATAATTACGTGCGTGTATTTTCTGTTTAGAAACTAAAAGCATGGGCATCGTGTTCGGTAAAAGCGACAAAGAAAAAGCTAAACAAAAAGCCACAGAAATAGTAACTGATACTATAAAAGAAGCTGACGAAACGGAAATAATCGAAAAAATAGCAAAACCATCTGAAATTGAAGCAGCAACAGCACTGCCAGAACCAGAACCAGAACCAGAACCAGAAGCTACAGCAGAAGAACCTGCTCCAGAAGATGCTCCTGTAGAAGAAGCGGCTCCAGAAGATGCTCCTGCAGAAGAAGAAGCACCAAAAGATGCTCCTGCAGAAGAAGCAGAGGCAAGTCCTCCTGAGGATCAAGCTCCAGTTGAAGAAATTACAGCTCAGGAGTCGCCGCCAGCCGATGCATAAAAAAAATTAATTTTATAGACATTTTTTTGTTTTATGTTATTATTTGTATCTGTTCTTAAAACTTTATTCTAAAATTGTAACATGTTTTCGACAACGAACTTCATTCCCATTTTAATGGATCTGTGAGTTCGGCTCTATACGACTATATAGTTTAGTTTCTGGTTTTATAAACCACAATTTTATTTATGTGAATAAAATTTCTACTCGACTAAACGTATATTATCATATCCAAATTACCAGACAACATTCACATAAACAGCTGTTTACTTTTTGTAATTCAATAAGTAAGTTTTTTATTATTTAAACATGTGTAATTCAAGTTAAAGCTGGTATAAAAAAAAATTTATACATTTTTGGTCACCATTTTTTCGAGTTAGTTCGAGAAAAATGAGCATTTTACACAAAACAATAATAAACCAACCCACCTAATGATCACAATTCCGCACGTAATAAAGATAAACAGATTTGATATGCAAATGTAATCCTTTATATTGCAGAAAAGGTATTAAGATTTATAATTTTTTTTCTATATAACAAAAACAACAAACGGCTACATACAGAATACACATGTAGTGTTTACCCATTCACAATTAAAAACTAACAGAAATCTAATACTACAGTACACACTAATGCAGTGCTGATTCACGATTCTAATTAAACTCTTGAAAAATAAAATTTTACGATAAATTGATTGCAAATTACTACACGTGTAGATCTTACGTACGAATGTTTTTCTTATTTACCCGTATACCAATAAGTCTTTATTTCTTTGTATTACTGGCAAATATAATTTACAACTAATACAACAAAACAAAGCATATTGCTTAATTTTCTAGTATTAAATAAAACATTACAGTACAGCTGGTGTACTCATACGATTTCATCAAAACGCACAGCAATATAAAAGAAAGTGTTTTCGGATTGAATAACATTTCAAATTTCTAAAAGCTCTATAACAATCATCTGTAATTAGACAATAATCCGGAAATTAAATTATAATGTGTTTTATTCATTTCAATGAACCCTCATTCATCAAGTTAGTTTGCTTGATCAAGTATTTTGCATCCATTTCAACATAAAAATTTAAAAACCATAAATTTTATTCATTTTAAGAATTTTTAAATATTTATTAAAAATTCTTCTGATTACCGCAATTCACTGCTCATTATTTAAATAAAAAATAAATAAAATGATTAAGTTACTTACGTAATATTAGACATTCATAAATCGTTTCAGATGTTTCGTTAAACCTGTAGAAAGAAAAATTCATGATTACTCCATTCATTATATTTTTATCAAAACTTCTCATCAAGGAAAATAAAACGCATAAATATAAATGAATACAAAGTAAACGTGACATTCCAGAATAATAGTTTTAGATATTTAATTGATAAACAGAATGAAACGTATTGTTATTTTTACACATATCAAACCGTACGCAACATTTTATTTCATTTATTTTCGAAATGTTAGTTGAACTCAAAGGAAAAACTGCATTAGTAACTGGTGGATCCCAAGGCTTGGGAAAAGCAATTTGTGATGCGTATTTAGCTAAAGGAATTAAGGTTAAGTCTCTTTGTAATTACAGTTTTTTCTTTAAATTGTAAAAATATGTTGTTGTTTTTTTTTAACAGGTGTGCATTATTGACGTTGCAGAAGAATGTGGATTAAAGACGTTACAAGAATTACAAAATAAATATGAGAATAATAATGTAATGTTTGTTAAATGTGATGTAACAGCAGCTAATGAGTTTGAAGGTAAATAGTAAATCTTTTTTTTTCCCTTAATTTCTAGTAGTGATGTTCTTTACTACAGTTTGTATGATATATTTGCTACAGATGCTGTGTTGAAAGCAATTAAGCAATTTGGACATTTGGATATATTAGTAAACAATGCTGGAATTGCTAACGAGGCCAGTTGGGAGAAGTTGATACAAATTAATTTAGTAAGCAAATTATAAAAATACATTAGTTGCATCAGGTGGTGTAATGTTTTGAATTTTAAGATTGCTGCAATGAGTGGAACTATGTTGGCATTTAAACATTTATCCAATGCAAAAGGAGAAAAAGGAGGTTACGTTCTCAATACTGCATCCATATTAGGTAAATTTCATTTTTGCATAAATTAAAAAGTTGTCGTTGTCATTATTATGAAAGAAATTCAAAACCAAATTTAAAAACAATATACTACCTTTCGTATTCTAGGATTGACATTTGCCATATTAGGACCAGCCTACTGTGCATCTAAGCACGGACTTGTAGCATGGACGAAAATATGGGGCGTAAGTAAATCACAGCCGTCGGCCATTACGGAGTCTTTGGTTGCTGTAGAGACCGCGCAGTAGAGACTGACATCTGGTGTGAGATCTTGTAATGTTTCCTTTAAAAATGAAGTGCCAGATGGAGCTGCGAGCACGCCATGTGAACTTGCAAAACAATAATAATATTTTTATTTATTTTTTTTTTTTTTTTGCAGCATAAACAAAATGTAGAAAAGACAAAAGTGAAAATAAATGCCATTTGTCCATCATTAATCGATACGAATATGGGCCGGTCATTAGCTGAAATAAGCATTGATAAAGAAAAAGCTAATGAAAAGTATAATAAGGGAAAACTTGAACGCATGACGTATGTGTCTCATGTTATTAAATGTCCTTAATTAGTCGTATTTATTTATTTATTTATTTATTTATTGCTTGTAAATTAGTCCTGAATTCGTTGCCAGTGCATTTGTTAAGGTGTTGGAAGACGACGTAACTGGTGCAACAATGCTCGTAACTCATGATGACGGAATCTGTTATTACACATCAGAAGACACTTTTTTGTAATTGAAACTCATCTTTAATCTTTAATTCTTCACTTTTGTTTGTAATAACTTCTTGTGGGTTTTTGGAAAAACAATTACAAAAAATTCAAGAAACAAAGCATTTTTTTCATTTTTACGTAATAAAGCTACATTTGAATAAGTAATAATAGTCCTTGATTCCAAAATTACTAATGCACGTGTTCTACTTTTGTTAATAAGAGGCAAGAGGTCAACACCCTTTTTCTTCCGTCACCAACAACACTGCCGGAGTACATAACCTTGACTCGTATCATTGCGCCAATGTTTTTTTCCCAAATTTCACAATAATTACCAAAGAAAACGTCGTTTCTGCATCAAAAACGTAAAACAAGCATAAATTTACATAATAAACTGCATTAATCAAAACCAAAAACACTAAATTCAATCTCAAACGGACTTCAACCTGTACGTAAACAAAGGCACTACATGACGCGCACGGATATAAGCGCAAAAAGTTCTCGAACATAAACAAACCGCATTCCTCTTACCATTCGTCTCGCCGTGTAGCAGGCGAACGTGAAATACATCGGTGCATTTCCATCACTTAAAAAACTCAGGATTTAAACAAACTCAGCCAAAACAATGCCTAGCAAAGATGATCTCCTATTCAGTCGCGATGAGCGAAACACCACTCAGGATTTCCTGGCCAGAGATGTGGACGATTTGGTGGCAGAAATCAAGGAAAACTTACGCCTTCGCGCACGTCCTCGTCCATGCCATTCCTTTTGTAAACAACGCGCGACGCCGTATCGAGTGCCGGCGCCCAGAACGCAAGATTCGAAATGCCACAGCTGCGGATCGCCGCGCTGTACGAGAACGTGCATTAAGAAACCTCGGACAGATTCCACGGATCCGTACGAAGTATTACAAATTCTGCTCGAAGAAGGCAGTTTAATCAAGGAGGCTGTGAAACGCTTACAAACTGAATCCACTAACCCTAACGCCACAAAGAACAGGAAATTGTTTTACGACGATTGTGACTCGCACAGTCCGCTTTTAAGTTTGGATTTAAACATGTGAAGATGATGCGACATTTCAAGTGTGTCAAGTGTGTATATGTGTGCATGTCTAGTAACATTTTTTCTATATTACCGTACTCTTGGCGGAGTTAACAGCAAGACTTTTCACTATTTCTACATTGGGGGGAAAAAAACAAAAAAATTCGTTTTAATTTTCCATTTTTATTTTTTTTTATTTTTTTATTTTTTACACCGGTATTGATTGTGACGTTCTTTAACTATCGTAATGATTATTGGTGTGGCGTTACAATTTGATTCAGTCTACGCGCATGTAAGCGAGCTTGATTGTTAGTATATAGTATTTTGTACCATGTTTTTAGTGCAAAGATTTTGTTTTCTTTCCGATTGTGAAGGGTTAGGCTTAAATGGATAAAAGAAAAATGGCTTCTAGCCACAACCTCGTTTATTTATGGACGTGTTTTTTTTTTTTTTTTTTTTTTGCATTTGATCATAGAATATGTTGGATTGTGATAAAAGTTGAGCGATAAGAAATCTTTATCATTCATGTTTACCTGAAAATGTTTTTCTTTTTTGTTATTGTAAAGTGATACTCAAGATGAAAATATGTTTCCATGTCTTGGTATCATTTAATTTTCTTTAGTTTTTGTTTTCTCATTTTCTATAAAAAGCACTTCATCGTCAATAAAAGAAAAAACGATTTAAACATTTCAAAGTATGTGATGTACATTCATCTTTTCCTTTTACACAAACACTTAAGACGAGCTTTAAATATAGAAATGAATCAACTTGTTTATGTTTTTCAATCCAGCTATGGACATAAAGAGCAACGATGAGCATACACGAAATAATTTAAGGAAATTATAGTCGTTAAAAGAAACCCGGTCGAAACTGGTGTGAAATGGTATCTGAAGTGGAACTATTTTCTGTTTTGTTAGAAGAATTGCACACTTTCTATTGTTTTCCCTTGTTTTTATTTGCTTTCGTGTAATAATAATTAGATAAAGTGCTGTCAACGCTGACGACGTACTAGAAGCCATTTAAGATTATTTTTTTCCATTACGTCATGCAGATGACTGAGTTTCCAGATGTAAACACACCCTGTTTACAGGCATTTGTTGCTAAAATTTCTCGTAAAGGTGGGGGGCAAGGAATTCGCGGAAGAAATGTTTTCAAGATGAAATAAACAAAAGAGTTTCCAGTTATTTTCTTACGGTTAAAAACACCTCGGATTTAAATATTAATTTTTTTAGATTTTTTCATAAAAAATATATTTTGTAAGCTCTTAAGTAGAGGCAATCCCAGCCACATTTAACATAGTCAGTTTTCATCTGGTTGTTTTCAACCTAAACAACAAAGGATTTCACACACTTTTTGACTCCTTTTATTGAGGTTTGACCTTGAACTTTTATTTTGTTTGCTGACAGTGCGAGCTATTTAAATCACACCCTTCGTGATTTTCCACTCCTATTTTTTTTCTAACTACTAGCGTGACTTTTATTTTAACTACATATTTAGGATTTGTTACATTTTTTTTTTTTTTATGCTTTATGCATTCAACATGATCAAAATAAAAATGGTTCCTCGTGTTTACCACCTGTCTAGTAACAATGGAATGAACCAGGTTGAATTGAAACGTCACTTTTCATCACATGGTAGTGTCCCTCTAGCGACAATTTTCACAGTCAAAAAATTTTAAAAATGGCCGAACAAGTCAAGTAAGTTCATTTCTGTCAAGTTGGTTTGTTTACTACTGAATAGATGACTTAAAATCTAAACATATAATTGCTAGACTAAGATAATATAGATATTCAAGTATATTTATACATTTTTTAAGCATTTAATTGGGGAGTATAAGCTCTGGATCGTAAAACATAAGCCTAGTTTTATCTGTCATGTGAGTGAGTGACAAGTCAGCTGTTATTTTCCAGTGAAAACAAATTGAAGTCAACAGTAATTTATTATTATTTAACATAAGATATCGAGAATTGATTTCAAAAAGGTTTATTTTCATCAAGGATCCATCTTTTTTTTTACTATGTAAGTGCATTTTTGCTGAAATCTTTAATTTTTTATTTTTTAATTTTATAAACAAAAACCAGTACTTAATTTGAATAATATAACAGGAAACGTAATTTTCAACATTAATTTACGAGATGAGACAGTGATAACAGGAAATTGCCCGTAATCCATTTTGTTTTGAATACATTAGGGCGTACATGTATATCACATGATGTAAAACGACCTTATCAAAAAATTCCATCCTTACGGTACTTCAGACAGCATTCAAAACATACATGAGCAGTGATTCGTCTTATAATTGTCAAAGCTCATACATTCTTGTATGTTTCCTTTTTTCTTAAAGATATCATTAAAAATGATACAAGTTTCAATTATAATATCACATTGACAAAACAACAACATTAAACCCAAATTACCATCAGCAGCATTGTCATTCTGTGCAAACTGGCATTTTAGAAAAGTTAAAATAAAAAAACAAAGATAATTGAAGGTTCTATTATTCTGAGCACAATGACAAAACTGTTTTAAGGTGTGACAAAAGAAGGACAAGAAATACATGTCCTGATGTGAAATAAGGTCAAAAAAAAAAGAGACGGGAAGTGCACTTGTTAAAAATCTTTCAATGGATATTTGATCTCACTAAGGAAGTTTTTAATAAACTCATAAACTGCCCTTTGACTACGGGACAGGCACAACATTCACGTTTCGCAATTTTTCTAAGGATTAAAGGTTGCGTGTGAAGTAAATTAGTAAATAAATCAAAATCAACAATTTTAAATTTTAAATTAATTAAAAAAAAAAAATTAAACTATAATAATTTAAAAGTAAAACGAGGGTGTGTATTGAAATGAATTACAGGGTCATTGGTCTTTTTTCCCCATTTTTAATCATAGTTTTTTTTTTATACATAATAAAGAGGTAGGTATGTCAACTTCAAAAATTTGATCGACTTTTGCTTAGTAGCTAATTATAAGCATAGCAAATAATATAATGTCAAGAAATATATTAATATTTATAACATTTTGTCGTATTTTAGGCCAGTTTTTTGTCGTGGAGAGCACACACTTCGTGTGCCCATGGAACTCCATTCCCTAAACCGTAGACGATTGGTTCAGCGTCTTCGTGCACGGTCTGACCTTCCGCCGAAATCAGTAGTGATCCTACAAGGAGGCGAAAGTTCGACGCGTTATTCAGCCGATACGGAAGACGTTTTTCGCCAGGTACTTTGTTTATTTAGAGAGAATAAATATTTCGTAATGAACAAAGAGTAATAAAAAAATATTGATGGTTTGTATAAGCTGTTTTGATGTTATCTGTCATTACTCATTAGTCATTTGTCGCGACGAAGCCTTGCGAATAGCGTCATTAAGGAAAAAATATAATTGTTTTTGATAAAACGGGCATTGAAAAGCACTGGTTTGGTCGAGGAAGGTTTTTGAACTCTGTATGAACCGAACTGAATAAAATCGTTGAGTAGGAAAGTGTAACTTGTCATTTAAAAAATTAAAAAAATTAAAACATGAAGTAGGTTTTAACGGTTTCAAAATGTATTTTCATGTTTACCAATTCAGGTATAACATGAAATTAGTGCATCAATACCGGTATCTTACAGATTTATGCTTAAAATGCAGCAAAATTGAAAAAAATTATAAAATTTATGTAAATGGTCTAGTTCGGATAATTAGTTCGTTATACAGAGTTCACACATGTTTCGTAACGTAAGTGATACAAACTGTCAAATTTTGCAACTTGCAATTGCAAGTTTTAACGAAGGTTAGCAATGGGAAAACTATATTTGTTACGACCTAGAGGTCGAGTTGTAACCCAATTTCTTTGAGTGAAAAATTATATTACTGATGAGGATGGTCTGTAACAGCTGTCACTTACTCGTTTTTTTCCTTCCTAATTTAACTAATTATAATTTTATTTGACTTCGTAACTTGAGGTGGAAATTTCACAAGAAATGTTTAAAAGATAACATTTTTTTTCTCATCGCCTTTTCAATGAGTTTGTTTATACTGCTGAAAAAGATATGAAATAACAGATAAATATTTATTTTTATCAATGCACTTATAATGTGAGAAACAAGTTGCTCAACAAATTTCATTTCAGCTGTAATAATTACTTTGTTTCCTATCACCTCACTTGTCAAGTTTTTTTTTATTAGATTTGCTGCGATCTTGTGCCCATTTCCTGTATTAAACCTATTATGTAATTATTCCGTATAGTCACCATGAGTAATATTAACATGCAATTGAGTTTTTGAGTGCTATCACGTTGCCATATTTTTTATTGTGAAGCTTCGCGTTCAAGGTTACCTTTGTGTGCATTTTTACAGAAACCAGTCATTTTAGGAATGAATGGGTGGAACGCACTTGTTTTGTATTAGACAACCAGTCTAATCCAGCGAGGTCGTTCTTTGTCTGCATAAATCTAGAGTTGTTTTGTCTTTTAAATTGTGCGTAAATGCAAATTGATTCAACACGTGATGTTACGTATTCGCATAAAATATTTGAAAATAAAATCTGCATGGCAACAATTATCTGTGTAGGTGTTTATCAATAAATCTTTAGTTCATCGTTTACTAAACAAAACATGCTCAATTCAAATTGAAAATCTAGATTAGTTATTTATTTACACAAAGTCTTCATTTAATAATAAATTAATTTCTTTATTTATTCTTTTTGAAATTTCCTGCTGTTCAGATCGAAGCGGTTTTATTTCTTTGTATGTTTCCTGGAAACATTTTTTTCACTAACCTGATGCGTGTTTTGCTTTTCAAATAAATTTTACCTTTCCATCTGAGGCTTTGTGCAACTCACTTTTCCTGTTTTTGGGCCAACGGCTCAGTTCAGGAACCAGAGCCCCGAAAGATCCATTCATAGGATGAAGGGCTGAAATAGAAACAATGCTCAAGGACAATGATACAGTTCATTTTTTTAAACCATTTTTTATCTAGTATTTGAAGAAAAAACTTTTGACATTTGACTGACTTTCTGATTATTGTATTAAAAACATTATTATAAGTGATTTATTTTTATCACCACCAAATAGGGAATTATAAAAACTTGAACTACAGAAATTGGCAAATGTGAGGGTATTGCCTTCTTTTGAGTGGCCTATTTTATCCCTGTTATTATTCATGCATTCTGACCCTCTTTTTAGTATTACCTACTTTTTTTTTTTACTGTAAGTTGGAGTTAAATTAAGTTAGTGGGGGTTATTGCACTGAAAAACTGGGTAAGCGATACAATCTTCTGTGGGTTGTTAGTCAACAATGACAGAAGAAAGAAAAAAAAGTGATGTTTTTTATATTTATAGAGGGGATGTGACCTGTTTCAGTTTGTGAAGTTTCCTGGTGTGAGGTTCATTGTAGGGTAAATGTAATTTGAAGTGAAGACAAAAGAAAGAAAAAAAAGAAATTTTTAATTAATTTAGGAAAATTCAGGGTTTTTTCCACCTTAAGTGAAAGATTATATTACACATGTAAAAAAATAATAATAATAATAATAATAATAAATTTATGTTTACAGGAATCATATTTTCATTGGGCTTTTGGAGTTCAAGAACCAGATTATTACGGCGCTATTGACGTGTTGAATGGCCGATCTTATTTATTTGTGCCACAGCTGCCCGATTCATATGCAGTATGGTTAGGAAAGTAAGTTTAAAAATAAGTTCTGCTTAACTGCATGTTGTCAATAAAAATTTTTTTCCACAAATTAATTATTGATTTAAACAAATTTTTTATTGCAGATTGCACAACACCGACCATTACAGAGATCGTTATTGCGTAGATGAAGTTTATTACACAAACGAAGTCAGTACCGTGTATCAAAACAACATAAATAAATGCATACCTACACGTGTTAATATTTTTTATTCAATTTCTTTAAAGATTGCTCATGTTTTACGTTGTATTCAACCAGATGTCCTACTGACCTTGGTAAGATTTTTTTTGACCATTCTCATTTAAATCTTTCGTGATGAAAGATGCATAAATTGAATTATTGGGGTGTAGTGAAAGATATGATTAATTCATTACTAATGCATCAAAAAAAAAAAAAAGGGAAAAAAAGAAATATCATCAAATTATCACCTATTCGACTTGTTTACGTTTTATTTCATTATATAAATAGAAATATCATCAAATTATCACCTACTCGACTTGTTTACGTTTTATTTCAGTATATAAATAGATAACACTAGTAAACACATTGTTTTCGTCTTCGTGCTCACGGTATTACCAGAGGTATTACGGTACTTCATCACTTTTATCAATTAGGTTAATTAAATCAACTCGTTATTTTGAGCTTTTGAATTTTCTAAAAATTGAAATCGATATCAAAACAAATTTCTTTGTTTTATTATTTTTTTATTTGCTGATTCACAGTAAATACCGCAATCACAGGATTTTCCTCTTATCACCTTCTGAATCATCTAATTCTATGTGTAGCATCGAAGTTAACATGCAGAGGAGGAAAAGCTACATTCAATATATTTCAGTCTTTTGTGTTTACATAAAATAAAAATAATCTCTCTTATCAATTTTGCTGCAATTATTTAAGGAAGGAGAAAAGCGTTGCGTGCGGATCTGCACGTACACATCTTGAATTTGTATACATGTGGTTCTTATTTGCTTTGTGCAAGAAAGGACAGCTGATGATAATACTAGCGAATAAACTTGTTTACATATTCCACGTGTCAAGGATTTTCGATATATCTTGCACGGAAAAATTGAGCCAAACTCTGTACCAATAGTGTGACACTGTGTTTTTATACTGTTTATCTTTTTATTATCTGTTGACCTTGTTTTTTTTTTTTTAATAGCTCACAGTCAAACTTCCTTCTCTGTGTGTGCAATAACCACCTGTGTAGTACGAAGGAGTCTGTTGTGATCAGAAGTTTGAGATTATTATCTTTTATTTTTTGAAAATGCAAAGAAAAATTTAGTGGGGATTATAAATTAAGTTGAAAACAATTCATATAATTAGCATTGAATAGTGAATTTCAAAAATATTCACATCTCACGACATTAAAAGTACGAACTGTTTGTTGTGATTATTGTTATTAATCAGGTTGTTAGGAAGTTAAAAATAGATTTCGTTAGAAATATGTATGTAATTTATTATGAATAAGGAAGTAGGTAATGAATTTTGCAGAAATCTTGAAATTCAAGTATTGAATTTGTTACACATTTAGAAATATGTAAACAAGTCCTTTTTTATTATAAAAATTATATTTTTTTGTTATTTATTGACCAAATTTAAAAAAAAAATTGTTCTTTTTTGCTGTAACGAGAAGTTGAGTCAATGGTACAATTAATTACCTTGGTATGACGAGCAATTGAGATCAATTTTTGGTGCATTAAAAAAGAATTAACTCGAGTAACCTGAATTCTCGAACATTAAAAGCGATGCTTATTATTATGCGCATATACAAATCGTTTTTCAAATTTTAAAATATAACTAAACAAATTGCATATTTTCAGAAAGGCGTAAATACCGATAGTTGCAAAACAACTTTGGAAGCTGCTTTTGATGGAATTGCTGAGTAAGGAATAATTAAAAAAAAAAAATAATTATTTATTCCAGTGCTTTCACGAGTTTAAATTGTTTACTTCCTTTTTAGTTTCAAAGTCAATAATACCGTGCTGTTTCCAGAAATAACAGAATGGTAAATATAACATTTTTATTCAATAAAATAAAAAAAGATCATAAAATTAATCCTCAACTCACGACGTGAAATTAAAGATTGTAAACAAACAACTGTAGGATTTTAGTGCACGGTTCATTTCCTTTTTAGCGCATGTTGTTTTCTCACCTTAATGGTAACTTTCATTATAATTAATAACACGGAAATAAAATTGAGTTTCGCAACTCTTTACTTTTTATATTTGTTTCAAAAAAAAAAAATATATTAAACAGCCTTATTTTATTTTTTTTCCCAATAGTCGAGTTATAAAAACTCCTTTAGAATTAGAAGTTCTTCGCTACGCCAATCAAATCAGCAGCAAAGCCCATATTCAAGTCATGAGAAAAATCCGTCCAGGGATGAAAGAATACATGTTAGAAAGGTAAAGTTGATGCAATAATTCACTTTATTACATAATTAAAACAATTTAAAAACCATTTAATTTTTTTTCAGCATTTTCCATCATTATTGCAGTTATTATGGAGGAATGCGATTTATGTCTTACACATGCATTTGTGCTAGGTTATTATAGAATCAAACTTTCGATAAATTGTATTTAATTACCGTAAATTAAATTTCTGCTCTTTGATAGTGGACCGAACGGTGCTGTATTACATTATGGCCATGCAGGAGCGCCAAATGATAAAATGATTAATGATGGTGATATGTGGTAATGAATAATGATATAATTAATATAGTATTACAAAACCCGTAATTCAATTCGTCCATTTGATTTACAGTGTTTTTGATATGGGAGGCGAATATTATTGCTACACTTCCGACATCACTTGCTCTTTTCCAGTAAATGGAAAATTCACACCAGACCAAAGGGCAATTTACGAAGCTGTATTGAAAGCTAATCGCGCGGTGTTTAAAGAAGTCAAACCAGGTTTTTAACGATTAGATTGAAAAAGATGAAAGTTTATAAATATTTTAAAATTTTTAACCAAAGGTGTTTCTTGGTTGGACATGCATGAGTTGGCTGAATCGGTCATCCTTCGTGAACTGGTCAATTTAGGCGTATTGAGAGGAGATATCGATGAACTTTTAGAGGCAAATATGGGTTCTGTTTTCATGCCGCATGGATTGGGACATTTTATGGGATGCGATGTTCATGACGTTGGAGGATATCCAGAAGTAAATTTTTTTTTAAATAAAATAAAATCATGTTTGAATCTCTTTTAAATTTTAGTGGGGTCCACACAGACCTCAACGAGCAGGTGCACGAAGCTTGCGCACCTGTCGTCTTTTGCAACAAGGAATGGTAATCACTATAGAACCGGGATGCTACTTCATAGATGCAGTAATATTTTGAAACAATATTTTAAGATAATTAGTAAAATATTTGTTTGTTTAGCTTCTGGAACAAGCTCTTCGTGACCCGCTTCGCCGTCGATTCTTCGTCACTGAACGTGTAGAACAATTTCGCACTTTTGGTGGAGTTCGAATCGAAGACTGCATCGTTGTAACTGAAGACGGTGCTGAATTAATGACCCAAGTGCCTCGATCCGTAGAAGAAATTGAAAAAGTTATGATGGAAGGTCGTCTAGAGCATCAAGAAATTCCGCGTCCAATACTTCAACCGCCTGCAACTTCTTTGTCGTTCGGTTATTGCATGCAATTGGCCGAAGATGCAAAAACTGGTAAGCATAGACACCCCAAAGACCCCTACTGGTGGGACATGAAAGATAAAGGTGTGTCGATGATGGAACCTGAAGTTAGAAGTGATTCCTCACTGGAGCCCGACAACCCGTACGAAAAATCGCATTATCCGTCTAAGTATGGAGATAGTAGAGGCATGCTTTCCCGAATTCGACGCGCGGATTCGCTGCCCCCTACCTACGAAAGAAACATTACCACAGAAAAACCCGAACAGGGCCGTATTAATCGCGAAAATACTTATCCGGATCGCGAAAATAATTATCCGGATCGCGAAAATGCTTATCCTACCTACGAAAGAAACATTACCACAGAAAAACCAGAACAGTGCCGTATTAATCGCGAAAATACTTATCTGGATCGCGAAAATAATTATCCGGATCGCGAAAACGCTTATTCTACCTACGAAAGAAACATTACCACAGAAAAACCCGAACAGTGCCGTATTAACCGCGAAAATACTTATCCGGATCGCGAAAATACTTATCCGGACCGCAAAAATATCTCTCCGGTCCGGCAATCGTATGGACCAACGATGGACAAATTCACGCAAATGCCGTCTTTGATTATGAACACAAACTTTTCGGTAAAACCGTACACTAATAAATCGATGCAAGTCGATGTTTCGACGTATACCGATGCACATTACCTCGATGCACATTACCCCGACTCACACTCCCACGGCGTACACTACCCCGACTCACACTCCCCCGACTCACACTCCCGCGGCGTACACTACCCCGACTCACACGACCCCGACTCACACTCTCACGGCGTACACTCCCCCGACGCACACTCTCCCGGCTCACACTCTCCCGGCTCATATTACCCTGAGTCACAATACCCCGATTTCCATAGCGAAAAATGCGTACCCGCAAGAGTTTACTCTGAAAGTTTACACGCGGCCGATTCCCACACTCATCTAGACGATTACCAAAGAGGTATGGTGGACAAAGGAACACAGATGAAGTCAATAACAACAGAAACTAATGATCCGCGCACTAGTACTGCTGTGAACGTTGACTACGGAAATTCGTTCTTACCCAAGCGTTACGTAATGGATAAAGGAGTACAAGCAATGCCTACATCTCTATCTAGAATAATCACAAGTACTACGACTCACACGACAATCAAAGAAGATGTGGCATTCGATCCTAGATCTGAAGAGAACGCGTTGTACGGGTCAAGAACAGCACAAAAAGAGAAACCGAGAGGTCGTCATCGCCTGGAACCTTTGTATCGTCCAGAGAACGAGCAGTACGAATCGAGCGAATCACCTTACGAGTCGAAATATCATTTGCCAGCAACTCGTGGAGCCTCACAACGAGAAAAATCACATCCGCGAGAACCGGTTCCACTTCGGGATACTCCTCGCGAGCCTCAGCGAGACGTAGCGAGAGAGCGATCACCGAAAGAAAGTCCCAAAAGGGGAATCGATCGAGAAAGTCTGCAAAGAGAATCGCCTTCTTTCAGTCCTAGAGATACTACTTATGAGACTTCCCGAAGGGAGAGTCTTCTCGAGAGTTCTCGACTGGAAAGTGCGATGGAAAGCTCTCGAAGAGATGTACCCAGAGAGAGTGATCTGGATAGTCCCCGAAGAGTGTCACCTAGGGAGACCATTATGGAATCACCGCGAAGAGAGACTCCTCGAGAAAGCGGAGAGGGTTCTAGAAGAGTTACACCTCGGGAGAGTACGCTAGAAGGATCTAGAAGAGATACTCCTCGGGAGGGTACGCTAGAAGGATCTAGAAGAGATACTCCTCGGGAGAGTACGCTAGAAGGATCTAGAAGGGATACTCCACGAGAGGGTACGCTAGAAGGATCTAGAAGAGATACTCCTCGGGAGGGTACGCTAGAAGGATCTAGAAGAGATACGCCTCGAGAGAGTGTGCTAGAAGGGTCAAGAAGAGATACTCCTCGGGCGAGTGTGCTAGAAGGGTCAAGAAGAGATACTCCTCGGGAGAGTATAATGGAAGGGTCTCGACGAGAGTCACCTCGAGATAGTCCAAGAGCAGGTACTGCAGAGGGGTCACCTAGAGTAGGTACTGCGGAGGGGTCGCCGAGAGTAGGTACTGCGGAGGGGTCACCGAGAGCAGGTACTGCGGAGGGGTCGCCGAGAGAAGGTACTGCGGAGGGGTCGCCGAGAGAAGGTTCCAGGAGATCGCGAGGAACGACTCCTGAACGGGGTTCGGCAGCTGCTTCGAAGAGAAGTTCTAGAGGGGAGTCGCCTAGAGAAAGTGTTCCCAGTAGAACTGAATCACCACCAATTGTCGAATAATTTCGCCATGATGTTGTGAAATTTTTACTAAAATTGATCTGCCGTATAAAGATACGATATTTTTTTTAAATATTTGTCATTCTTTCACTGACTTGTGAGTTTTAAGTTTTCAGCTTTGATTTCAGAAAGTAATTGACTTTAAGTGTGGATTTTCAAAGTACAGTGTAAAGATTATGATGATAAAGAGTAAAAGATTAGCTGATTTTGTAAGTGGGAAATGAAATTTATCTTGTATTAACAAATTTATTGGTTATATTTTAACATTTATTTATTTTTGTTTATTAAAGATTCAGAAGAACCCGAATCGAAGAAAGAATAAGCGGAAGAATTTAGACTACTACTTATTCACACCGGTCCGCCTACTTACGTTTACGACTTGAAATAAAACTTCGAATATGATTTATGTTTTTATTAAATTTTTTTTCTTTTCATATTTACACGTTTGGAAATCTTGAAAATTGTGATAATAATTACCGGGTTTTTATAAAATTATTTTAAATAGTTCAATCAATAATAAAAAGCAACAAAAATAAATAAAACAAAAGCTGTAATCTGTTGGAAATAAAGAAAATTGATCGCGGTATTTTGTAGCAGCACTTTTAATGTTCATACAAATCAGAACTAATTAATTGCGTTACCAAACAAGCCAAGCAAAAAAAACCGAAAAAAGAAACTAAAGCAAAAATAAATAAAAAATAAAACTGGTTCTTTTTCCAAATAAAAAAACAAAACATTTAATTTTATTTAATAACATCTGAAAGAAAACAAGAAAAAAAAAAAAAAAAAAAGAGGGGGCAAAATAGTGACGAAACGTCAGGAATGATTTCAATTTACTAGTCAGCAGAGAACCTGCTCTGCTTTGAGTGGTGTTTTTGCTGATGGAATACATTATACAGTAGTTGAAATTCCATAAATTTTATTTAAATTTTCGTAAGACCACGTACAAAACTGGAACCTTATTGTTACATCAGCAAGAACACTGCACAGCAGAACCATCGGGGCTTATTCTCTGCATCATTATTGGACATTCATCAGAATCGAAATACTAACTAGCTCATTGATGGGCACATTGTACACCGGATGTACGTGGGTGATCGTCGTCGTCGGAATCGTAAGCTTCACCACCACGATGCCCTGATCCACCTTGGCTCGGATCGTAGTCGTGGAGATCTACTTCTTCAACATGCTCGCCCGTCGGGGGTTCAAAGTGCGGTCGAGCTGGAAGTAATTTTTCTAATTCCTGGAAAATGACACCAATTAAGAATGAATGTAAAAATATCATAAAAATTTGAAAATTACTTTTAATTTCGCTCCATCGCTAAAATGTGATTCAGGGAACTGAACTTCGAATTTCACGTATAAATTTCCTTTGTCAAAACCCCGATAACGAGGCATTCCTTCGCCCTCTACACCACGTATCGCGCCTGTAACAAGAAATGCATTGTAAACTAAACAAAAACTTAAAAAATTACCTAAAATACAAACCTGGTTCTATTATTTGTCCCGGTGGACATCTAATAAGCAAATCTCTACCATCGAGATGTTTAACGGTGAAATCAAAACCACAAAGTGCCTCTGTCAAGTTGATTTTGTGAATAAGAAACAAATTATCCCCATCACGTCGATACTTCTCGTGAGCCTTTTCTTGCAGTACAATAATCACATCTCCAGATTCAAATCCCGGCTACAAAAATCAAAATCAGCAATTACAAATATTATTTTTAAAAAAATAAAAAAAAAAAAAAAACACATACTTGTTGATGGCTTTCGCCTCTAAAATAAATTTTTTGTCCATCGTGCATTCCTTTGTCCACATGCACTTCGAGAATTTTCGTTTCTTCTACAACTTTCTTTCCCTTGCAGACTTTACATCTGTCCTTCTCGTTGATCAATTCCCCTTGTCCATTACAATCGGTGCATACTTGTTGCATTTGTTGAACCATTCCTGGCGCCAGTTGACGGTAGGTAACCTTGTATTGTCTCCCATTACAACCGGGACATTTCTGCACAGCTCCAGGTCGACCTCCTTGCCTAAATTTAAAATCAAACGTAAATAAAAACAATAAAAACCTTTTAGAATTAAACACTTACCCGTCGCACGATTTACATATAACATTCTTACACAGTTGTAATTTTGCAACTCGTCCATTGTATAAATCTTCCAGAGACGCTCTTAAAATTGAAAAAAAATAAAAATAAATAAATAAACATTAATTTTCAAAACATAACCAAACATAATTCCAAAAATTTACTTCAATGGATGAACTGTATCTTCCCCGCGTTGTCGTCGACGTCTGCCACCCATATTCCCGAACAAGCCACCTCCAAACAAACCACCACCCAATAAATTGGAAAAAAGATCTTCAGCCGAAAAGCCTATACAAACAAAAAAAAAATTGATTACAAATCGTATAAGAATCTGATAAATCTCACGTTACCATCACTCGCTCCTTCTTGCAATCCTCTTAAACCGTGTTCATCGTATGTCCGGCGTTTAGTTTGGTCGGATAGAACCTCGTAGGCAAATGAAATTTCCTTAAACTGCGGGGGAAAAATGTATATTAAAACCATATCTACTTGTGATTGTGTAATTAGAATACAAGTCACATTAAAGAATTTTATTAAATATAAAAGTTTACCTTTTCGCCCGCTTCGGGATTTTTGTCTGGATGATATTCTTTGGCTAATCTTCTGTATTGCTGAAAAATCGAAATAAAATATTAAAAGATAAAATTACGAGAAGGAAAATATTTCGTTTAGTTATGCAAGAAACGATTTGGTTCTTTGTTTCGTCACAGGGCAGAAAAACGTGGCTTCTAAAAACGTTGCATTATTATAAGTTTAATTTTTTTCACCGATAATATTTATTCGTATGTTACAGTGAAAATGTTCCTATCATGCTTCCTTACTCTTGCGATTTAAATAAAATGCTTAAGAATTTCGGGAATTTCCATTGAATTCTCCGAAAATTTAGTTAGGCTTACTCAGCACTTTATTATTTTAAACTTGTGATAGTTGTTGTTATTATTTGTCAATGAACAAAAATAGCAGTGGATAAACGTTTATTTTTCTACTGCAAGTGATTACCTTCTTTATTTCCGAGTCTGAGGCCGATTTGCTTACGCCGAGAATTTCATACAGCTTGGTGTCCGCCATGTCCTAACTGAATGGGTAATTGATGGTTCGCCACTCCTACAATTCATTGCGGCGATGACGTCATTTCTCTGACGTTGACTAATAAGAACAGACGATTCAAGTCTAAGGAAAATAAAAAGTGTTATTTAGCAGAACTTAAAAATAATAATAATAGTAAAAAAACAGTCTACAGTAATGTTGGCATATCGTTTAGTGAAACAGTTGCTGGTGTCAATTTAAAGTAATGACGTGACTGTTTCTCTCTGCAGTTTTTGCAATGTCTTTGCATTAGATGCAACAAGCATTTTTTGAGAGCAGCTATATTTTCTTACTATATTGGCGTATAGATTTATTAAAATCGATTAATAAATTTAGAACAAGCAACTTAATGTTTATCTTAACCAAACGTAACTTGCAATAAACCATTACACGCCAAATATCATAAACTGAAAATTAATATCAGAGTAGGCAATGATTTTTCAATTTTGTATAATGAAAAATAAATAAACTTATAAACAAGTAAAAAATGTGGGAAAAAATTAATTGATATTTTCCTTAAAAATGTCCAAAATACATTGCAACAAATAACTTAAAAAAAATATTTAAAAAAAATTCATCTTTAATAAGAATGTTTTAATTATGTCATGTAATGAAAACCAGCCTCGACGTCACATGATACTACATCAGCGAAACAATAAAGTTTACAGGATAAAGGTTTCCTTGCACCGATTTATGCATCGAGCCAATATCTGACTTTCAATAAGATTTAGTTAATGCGAGTTATCAAATGACGATGCAAACCATACCTAACTATACGTGCAAAAATGAGGGGAAATATTTAAAAATCGAGTCAGCAAAGCCCTCATTAGAAGATGGCAATTCTTGCAAGCAGAGCTCATTTTACAGTAGGAGAAAAAATGCCGAAGTTATAAAGTTCACTTGATGTAAACAAACAGAATTTAACTACGTTAAATATTTTCCCCAATTCGCCTGAATAAAAATATCTCAAAAAATTGTTAACGCAAATCTCGTTCATTTTTGCCAAGGAGACCACGTGACCTCTTCTGCAAGGGAGTGGGAGACCAACGACAAAAGCTACGAATCCTCGCTTCAAGTACAACGTTTTCATTATCATCTTGTGCTGCATCCGATCTCCACCAACCGCAGTCACCAAAACCAACTACTGAAGCGATGTTCATTAGCCTTTAGAAACTGAAAATCAAAGATTGGTAAGTGGAAAACGCGCGATGTCTCTTGTTTGTTCGCACCGACCAATCTTCAATACAAAATGGCGATGCGCCCATCAAGTTGATGCAGCCCAAGTTTCGTTCCGGCTGCTGATTGCGGGGGACAGGTCGGCGTGAAATTATTGCTGTATTTGCCGGTTTGTTCGACCACAATCAATCAGAATTGTTGTGCATTTAATTCGAATCGGCGGGGTTCAGTTAAGCGTTATAAACGATTTATGATGGTGAAGGTCTTCCCATTACGGTTACCCAAGAAGTGATTGATAATTTGAGTGCTTTGTTGGTGCCAGTTTTATTTACATTGGTCTTAGCTAGGAATTTATTTTGGGTTTCTTATTATCTTGTTTACCATTTAGATGAACGATAAATGTGCATATTGACCGCTGACGTGGCAATATGCCATCCATGCGGTCATCACAATGATCAGATCATTTCTCTTCTCTATACGGTACGAATTAATGTAGGAGTAGGAGGGAGTAAATTCGACATTGACTGACTGCTCAATGAATTTAAGGTCACGTTGAATTTTTATACTCGAGTTGAAATCCCAGACTTGCTACTTATATGGCTTAATCCTCAATAAAAATTTTCCAATTTTTTTCAAGGGTTTATTTTAATTTGGGGAAAATATGATATTATAGTTGCATTCAAACAAATGCTTCACTGTTATAGATTTAGGCATTTTCGCAATTAATAACTGCAATCTTGTTTTTGCACGGCTGAGATGTGGCAAAAATGGTGATAAAGTGCATGTGAAGAGTGATTGAAATTCTATTACATGGTTGTTTGTTACATTAGACCTGTTTCTGTTACTATACTTTTGTTCGCCAGATGGCACCACCCACCAGTGACTTCAGGTTCTGCTCCTTGTTCTGTCATTGAAGGAAATCAGTTCCCGGCTATGCCCAAGCCCAACATTTTCCTGTTAGCTTATAAATTAATAATTCAAGAAAACTTATTAAAATCTCAACAAAAAAAATAATTTTTTTCAAACTCAATTTCACCAAACACTTTTATTTGATAATTTAAAAAAAAGTTTTATTGAATGTTTTTCACGAGAATCGACTAGACATTGCAAAAATCACTTTATCATTTTCTTCTTAAGTTCGTTACAACTTAAATCCCACAAGAATGCATTGATTTATTGTTAAATCAATCAATTGGCAATGTCTTTCGATGATAGCAACACATCAAAATTAGAAAATCGGAAATATAAAAGATTAAAGAAAAAAAGAAAAAGTGATTTAGTAAATTAGGTAATTCAATTTGCTAAATTAGAAGAGGAAACTGGATAAGAGAATGGAATGAAATAGTGAAGGCCAAAAGCAGCCATTGATGTAGATAACGCTTTCCAGAAGACATTGGTCGATATACAATCATCAAAACATTTTAGATTTGAGGTGCTTGCAATGGTTTTTGTCCCTTGCACTCTTGATTAATTTATTGAGCTCGGTTATACTACACCATTGTTTATGTAACATTGACCTTCGAGGAATTGCAACAAGATCAATAAAAGTCGTACGGATTCTCTGCAATGGAGATGAATGTCAGTCTCAGCCATTGGATTATTGAAGGGCGCATCACATAAACAGGTGCAAGCAAGCAAAGATCGAATAATTTTTTTATTTTACAATATCATATTTAGAAAGGACTTTTGTTGATGCTAAAAGCCAAGCCCATGCTTAATTTGTTATTCAGTACCATGGCAACTATGAAATACTCTTTAAATAATTCGGCTGTAAATTAACGCTAAGCCTAACACCAAAACAATTATTTCTAACAAATATTCAGCATTTACCAGCGGAACTTTTAACATTTACATTGTGTAAAACATTGTAGATTTCCTTTTTCTCCACATCGCTGACTACCACCGAGGAAAAAAAAAATTAATATAAAAAAAATGGGTAAAAAGACAAGAGGATGAAGTATAAATTTAATTAAAACGATTTGAAGGTGAAAGAACAGTTGGAAGTTATTGCAGAAGATGTTCAGTGGAGGGTCTTAGAAGTTCTCTTGTAGAGAAATTCCTGTTTGGTTGTTGGCTGGTGATGTGGCTCCAGTAATAAGCAGCCGGAACCATTTAGGAGATAGAGGGGAGGACGATGCTGGTGAAAGAGGTCACGCCGCTTGAATGGGAGAATTGACGGTAGATACTCGTCTTTAATCGGTGTAAGAATAGTAAATTTGCGTTTTTATTCGAAAATCTTTGCAGTAGATGGGTGGGTTGGTCGTTGGTAGATGGGTTTTATTACAAGTCGGGCATTTCTTGCTTTGTTTTTAAGAATTACGATTGGAAGTTGCCGAGAGGAAATGAGTGTTGTGCGGATCCACAATGGCACTGGTGGTCGTTGTCAATGTAAGGCAGCTGCCGAGTAGGCAATTGATGCAAGGTTGCATCTACAAGGAATTTTAAGAGGCTTCACTCCTACTTGCGTGTGAATACATTGCGTACTTCTGGTGATGAGTTAAAGTGGGAAATAAGAAATGACAAAAGATGGCGACTACATTTGACCATTTTTTTTATTTTCTTTGCTGCTTCTTTTTATGTCTTGATGACTTGTGGCCTTTGTAATAGGGATTATGCAATTGTTTAGGTTCGCTATCATTTTCTAATCTTGGTGCAGCGAAATAAATTGCATTTAGTCGTTAATTACTCAATAATATATTTTTAATTTTTTTATTTGCAGGTCGTAAAATTGTGATTTTTATTCGACTACAAACTGTTTAGACATTTCCATTCGGCTTATAAGGTATGAGGTATTGAGTTGAATTTTGAAAATAAATGCTAATAAGTTTTTTTTTTTTTTTTTTTTTGGGGGGGTATTTTTTAAGTTATTTAACAATAATAGAGAAAATGGCTCACAGATCACTACTGGGGAAAAGAAAATTATTAAGTGCCAGCACAAAATTATCGACCAAGTCTCCGACCAAAGCTCCCTACACTGGCAATTTACTCCCTTGTAAAGTGCAGAGAACTTATCAATGCCGTACGTGTGATTTGGTTACGCGGAATCCTCGCGATTATCTCTACCACTTACGTGACGACCACGGAGAGAAGTTGAAGGTCTACGAATGTGAACATTGTATTTATGCCTCACGGCATCCACAAAAGCTCCAGCGCCATGTTAGCTTCATCCACTCCGCGCTAGAAAAAGCCAAAGACAACGGTGAGGCGGCGATTGAAACAGCACAACCTGCCGCCGCATCGGGCTCGCGAAAGAAATTAGAGGCAAAGAAGAGACCGAAACGTCCAGCCAGCGCCAGTCCGGTTTCGTTAACTGTGAAGGAAGAAGAGCAATTTTCCGATAATTATGGGCAAAACTTTGAGGCAGAAGAGTTTTTTCCACAGAATTATCCGAATTTTAACACAGACAACGACGAGGAAGAAATTGCGAATCTTGTCGGCACAGAAATGGACGAAATTGGAAACAAAGATTCAGCGGCACCTCTATTGAACAACGGCGGTCCAGTCGATCCGCAGAAAGTTTACAACGACATGGACTTCAAATGTTCCGTCTGTCATTTTAAAAGCAAAAGCAAAATTGTCGTTCAGCGCCATGAAAAGGTTCTTCATCTGAAAAAGAAATTTTTCCGTTGCGTTAAATGCGGGTACGTGACTCACAAACGAGGTCGCTACACCAAGCATTTAAGATATCATTCTTTGCCGTCGATTAAATGTGAGAGTTGCGATTTCAAGACTCCGTACAAGTGGAACTTGGATCGGCATCTGAAAAACCACACGGTCGAAGCCGTCTACAGATGCAAGAAATGCTCGTTTGCAGCGAAAACGAAGCAATCGCTCTCTCTACACATGACGCACCACCACCAGGAAGGCGGCGAGAAAAATTCCTTTTTGGCGAGCATTGGGTTGGTCTGCCAGTCGGATGGAGCCAGTGCCCACCAGGAAGAGAACGACAAGAAGAAAGAAAAGCCCATGATAGAAGGTTTTGTCCTGGAAAACGGACTGGACAAGAGGTTTGGTGAGGCGAGCAGCGGAGTCGGTTCTTCGAGCGAATTTTACCGCAAGAAGGGACGTTGGTGTCGTCGAATGCTGTACTGTAACCAATGCACGTTCGCAACGACGTCATCGAACGAGCTACAGGAACACGAGATTCAGCACAAGCAGGCAATAGAAGCGGCCGAAATGTCTTCGTCCACTCAGTTGCCCGCTCGACAGCGACTCAACTTGAGAGCTAGAAGTTTGTTGCGGAAGGTCTCGAAGGACGTGCCGACCGATTCGCCGCGAAAGGGCGGCGGAGGTAAGCCGCTGAAATGTAAACACTGTGCCTATGAAGCAAAATGGATGTCGGAGCTCGTGAAGCATAATCGAATTCACACGCAGGAAAAACCGTTTTGTTGTTTATTCTGCACATTCCGTAGCAGGTGGAAGGGAGACATGACCAGACACGTACAAAAATATCACGGAACCATTCTTCCCGACGGTTCGCTCGGGTACGAAGTGCTCGAGGAGGCGGAAGATCCCTACCCTAAAAAACGACGAAAATACATGCACATTGATAACGATTCCGCCGACGTGGCCAATCTGCGTGACGCACCGGACTCGGTGGACCAGATTGGACATTCGGACAGGAATTCGTGTGGTCAAGAAGAGCAAGAGAGTTCGGTAAAAGGCGAAGACAAGGATGATTCGGATTCATTCGACGACGGGAATGACGCGCTATTAGATGCTGTGGCCGAGACTAATCCGCCGCCGGTCGAAGAAGCCACTTCGACAGGCAAGAACTCGCTGCACGTGTTGCGCAAATGCTACCGTTGCCCTCATTGCAATTTCACTGCCACTACCGCGTCTCGATTTCACGTTCACATAGTTGCGCATTTAAATCAACGACCGTTCATGTGTTCGGAATGTGGATATAGATCGAACTGGCAGTGGGATGTGACCAAACACATTCGGCTCAAGTCGAGTCATCATGAAAGTCACACCACGGCAACTATGGTTATGGTCAATGAATTTGCTCACAGGGACTACGAAAGTTATAACAAGTAAGGAAAAGTTTAAAGTTAAAAAAAAAATATATATATAAATATTTGATGAATTTTTATTTTTATTTTTCGTAGGTATATCATTTACGAAGATAATCCATATTCGGAAGATCGGAAAACGCAAACCACGAGAAGTAGTACTGTTACTAGTTTGGCGACTGATGAGGGCAATCGAAATCGATATAGTGTTTGGAAATGCATCGAATGTGCCTACAAGTAAGAGTAGAACATAAAAAAAAAAAAAAAATTAATTGTTATTCATTTTACTTTTTTTTTTTTTTGTTTTTTAAGGTGCACGAGTAAACAAGGAATACTTCAGCATCTTCCCGCGCATTCTGGCGACAGACCGTTCTTTTGCGGCGAATGTGGCCAGTCGTCGAAATGGCGCAGTATCATCGAGTCGCACTGTCATACACGTCACGGCAATCTCATGTGCATCATTGAGAACAAAAAAGTCGTTTCGTTGCTCAAAGGAAAACTAGAGCTTGAAGATAACGCTTATGACGATACCAATGAACAAGAGGGATTCATCAAAGAAGTTGTCAACGATGGAAACGCCTCAGCTGCCGATGACAGTTTGGCCTCTTTGGCTGGTACGCCTAGTAAAGGATCGCCGAAAGGGGACAATACCAAACGCCATGTTTGCAAAATGTGTCCTTATCAGACCAGAAAGTTATTTGATATGCGAATGCACATGCGATTGCATAAACCGCAACCAGGCGCCATTTTCAAGTGTATGTTTTGCCCGTTTTACACATCACTACGCAGGTAATTAGTCGAAAAAAATTATACGTGTTATATTGATAAATTAGAAATGGTTTAAGGTATTAACTGTGATACTAGTGGTAATTTAAAATTTTAACCATCAAATGGTATTAAATGAACTTTGAATTTCATTTGATACACTGAATTTGATTGCCAATTGAAGGTCAGTCGTCGAAAAATGCGTTGAACTTTACCAAATGGTATATTAAATGTTTAGTTATTTTAATTTGATAATGAATTTAAAATAAAAACATTAGGCTACATACTGCTTTTAACATCAATTTCGCGCAAAAGTACGAGCCATTTTTATCATTTAAAATATTTATTATGTACTGTATTAGTTTTTGTTTTTATTTTTATTTTTTTTAATTTTACTATCTGTGATTTACCACACGCATGCGTTACAAACAGCATCAGTCAACGCTGAATTTAAATTTAAATCCATGGCATCACATGTTTATTATATAACATGTAATGTATGATAATTATAATATTTTTAACATTTTCGTTAATTTTAAATGCACAATCAAACACTAGAGTAATACTAGTGTATTTACTAAGTTTATTTATTTATTTATTAGTTTATTTTGTGTTTTTTAGATCTCTTCTTAACCACATGAAGTTACATGTAAATGAACCTCAAGAATACATCTTCAAAGCTATGCAAGGATCGAACGAACATCTAGTCGGAGACGAAATGGACAACGCTATCGACGAAAGCGAGCAAGAACAAGACACATCGCAATCCCTGGTGGGGGAAGGAGAAGCTGCCATGTTTGTGTCGGTTCAAATGAAGCGTTACAGTTGCGATCACTGCCCTTACACATCCAACAGCAAAACGCAGTATTTGTACCATAAGCAGTTCCACCGCACCTCCAAAGTGGGACCATTTAAATGCTCACACTGCAGCTATTCGGTTACGAAAAGCCATTTGCTACTCCAGCACATCAAACTGCACAAGAAAGCACAGGCACAGGCTCAAGCCAATCAACAGAAAGCTGCCATTTCACTCCCGGAGAAGAAATCCAAGATGGAAGCTATCACTCCAGCACCGGGCACCAGTCTACTCAAACCGCTGAAGAAACAAGTGATAATGCTCGATGACCTGATGAAGAATTCGTCGATCGCTTCGACTAAGAAACAAGGGATCCCGTCGGTGTGGGTGTCGAAAGGCGGGCCGATGTCGCGCATGTTCAAGTGCCGCTTCTGCCCCCACGTCAACAAGAGACAGTCCAACATTCGCGAACACGAGAAGATGCATCGAAAACGAAAAGTGTTAGGCCATTTCTCGTGTCCTCACTGCACTTACATGTGTAACAACCAGGGGGTGTTGAGTACCCACGTCAAAGTCCACTTGGTTGACAACGAAGTGCAGTCGACACCCACAGATAAACCCGTGCGAACCGGAGAAACATCGATGCCGTGGCCTGCAGCTCAGAAAAACCCGCAGATCGCCTACTGCGATCTGTGTCCCGCGAGATTCCCGCGCCAGAGCAGTGCTGAGCTGCATCGTACCTTCCACGGCGCTCCGTTCGCATGGAAGTGCACCTACTGCACGTACGCAGCACGTCACCGTCCACATTTGCACCGTCACTTAAAAGTGCACACGCCCGAGTACCAAACCGGAGCCAAGGAGCTCAATTTCGATGAGGTCTACAGCGACTCGGAAACCAACGTCGTCGTCGAGAAGAAGACGCCGCCCAAGTGGGACACCAAGAAACACGCCTGTCATCTGTGTCCCGCCGCTTTCTTGAAGGTTTCCAGTCTGTCGTACCATTTGACCCTACACGGTGGTAACGGCAAATTCAAATGCACTTACTGCGACTACGCGGTCAGGAATTGTGGAAATCTGGTCCGACATATGAAGATTCACGATGTAAACAGAACGAAAACGCCGGCTAACGCACGACCCGAGAAGAAGAGATTGGTTTGCGACAACTGTCCGGCGACGTTCGATAAATATTCACGTTACGACGTCCACCTCAAGCTGCATGGGAGCAATCAGCGATTCACGTGCAAACACTGCGATTACTCAGTCAAGTTTATGGCCAATTTGCTCAGGCATCAAAAGATGCATGAGGAAAATGCGCTGCACGATGTTCACGAACAGAAATCGCTGCCGCCATCGCCGGACAAATCGAGTCGAAGTCTGACGCCCAAACCGAAATGGAACAACACGCAAAGCACTGCCAGGAACTGCACCGAGCTCCCTATGGAATTGTCGTTATCCGAGCAACAAATGCTATTGTTGTTGCAGCACCAACAGCAGATGGTGCAACAGCAACGATTGGGGGAAGACGCCAAAAGGCTGTTTTACTGCGACCGATGCCCGTACCAACATTCGCGCAAAGATGCCGTCCTAAGCCATTTGAAACGGCACAACGGCAATCAGGACATGACATGTCAGTTTTGTGACTACAGCACTACAATGGGGTCGTTTCTAAGAGAACATTGTAAGCTGCATTTTCAACAACCAAAGAGGCAAAAGATCGAGTCGTTCCTCAAGTGGGGAGACGAAATGGAGGTTTGGGTCACCAATCCGAACGGAGAGAGCAGTTTGATCTTCAAGGATCTCGGCGAAGACGTCGACGAGGGCAGTCGATTCGTTACCTACAGCGATGATTCACAGTCTCAGCCAAATCACAGAGAGGATGGCGACGACGATCGGATGATGGAGTTGCCGCTAGAGGTGATTGTCAAGACGGATGATAACAAGCAGGAAAATGATGCGGCCGAACCAATGACTGTTGAGAATGGAAAAAGTGATGAGGATAATGACGAAGAAATTGACGGAGATATAATGGAAGTTGAAGAAGAAAATAAAAGTAACAACGTTTATTCCGATGTATCTAACCTTTTGGACCAAATGTGTGAGAAATTACAAGATTCGAACGGAGTGGACGTGGCGAGCGAAGAAAAGTTGGAGGAAATAGAGGAAGAGCTTAACGAAGTCAGCAATAATAATGAAGAGCCGGAGGTGCCTGAAATCAAATCGACGGAGAAATCTGAAGTAGAAAATGGAGATCACAACGAAGTTAAGAGTAACGAAAACGACGCAATTAATAATTTAATTTCAATATTAGCAGAAGTTACCGAGAAAAACAAATTAGAAGCTTTAAATGCGGAGAGCGTTGAATCGGATATATGTGAAGAAGTCGTCGTTAGCGAGAGTAAAACGGAAGCGAAGATGGAAACTGAGCTCTGTGATCAAAAAATCCAAATTGAGCTACAAGACAGTTCAGGCAGTAAAATACTCTGAGAATTACCGTTTTCCGTATTTTTTGATCGAAATTTTCTCAATACCAAATTGCTTTTGTCTTATTTGTTTTCCTAATGTTAAGTACATTTATTATGGTCATTAATTGAGTAATTGTAAGAAAAGGGTTTTGTATTTGTTAAAAAATAATTTTTTTTTTTTTTTTTGAACAATCATTTGAAGTTTCAAGAGGTTAAAAAATGAAAGCAAATGTTTGTAGGGCGTTTTCTTTGTACTTGAACACTGCCTTTATGTATTTTTCGACTAGTGAAGTAAACTAGTAATGTTGATTTCCATTTCATGTTATTTTCTGGGAATACAAAGAATGTATTTTCTTTAAAATTTGTTTGCTAAAATGTTATTTTCTGGGAATACGAAGAATGTATTTTCTTTAAAATTTGTTTACTAAAATGTTATTTCCGGTAAGGTTATCATTTTCTATAATTAGTGAGAAATTCAAATGCTGGAAATAACATTTCCTATTGTATGATTTACATAATTTTAATTTTTTTTTTTTTTTTTGGACAGCAAATGCTGTATTCATATCCATTTCACTGTCTGATACGCCAGCCATTTGCAAATCCTGTCAAAGAAAAATAACAATTTAAATACGTTCGTATTTTGTAATTAAATTGGTATTTTTCTACGTGATCAAAGAATTTGTAACTTTTCATCAATGGAAATAATAAACTGAAAAAAAAGTAATTTAATTGTCTATTTTTTACCATGCAAATTTAAGTTTCTTTAAGTAAAAATGTACAAAGTTAACTTTTATATAGAAGAAATATTTAGCTCAACGTAATTTCTGATACTGTATCATTTTCAATGATCATCGAGTCGGAATTGATTGTAACAATTTGCTGGAAGTCGGTATTGCTTTGTTCTATGAGTTGTTGGATTATGCTGACAGCAGATGCCGTGTTAAAGTCCATTTCGTTGTCCGAAATGCCAGCTATTTGCAAATCCTAGGCAATAAAAGTCAACTTTAGAATAGTAAGTATTTAAAGCTACTGCACTTAATTTAACCTGAAGTGCTGATGCCGGTATTCGAGCCAAACTTGTACCGTCTTCTGTTTCCACTTGAACTAACTCGTAACTCTCTACAGGCTGATCAACAATTTCCGTTGTTGTATTATTGTTACTACTATTATTACTGGGCTCTGAACTTTCATCCTCCAGCACTTGATCTTGGAGATTATTTACACCTTGAAAATCAATCAAATTCAGCTGATGATTGACCTAAAGAAACAAAATAAAATAAATTAAGCAGTTTTAATTGTAATTTTGTGGATTTAATTACCTTTAGATGATTTCTTAAATCTGATAAATTGTCGAAAATAAATTCACAATTGATGCATTTATACAACTTAGTTTCCATCATTTCTTCAGTTCCGTCTGTAACTCTTTCTGTTTGATTAGTTTTGTCGAATTCTGAATTTTTATGTCTACGTAAATAATGTGCTTTCATTGAATTCTGCGACCAGGTTGAAAATGTACAGTGTTCGCAAACAAATCGAGTCTTCGTTTCTTCCACTGCAGTTGCACCGGTTAGGTCTACTTGATTGCATTCAGTCAATAACACTCCATGTGTTCTAAAAAGGAAAAAATAAATAAATAAATTAAACAATAAATTTCAAATTTCAAATACAATGAAATATTTACCGCATATGCCATTTAAGGGCAGGTTTAGATTTATACGTTTTCCCACATTCTTCACAAGTGTGTGGTTTATCATTGGAATGCTTCAGCATGTGGACATTTAAATTATTGCGACTCCGACACGAATGAGAACATAAAGAACACTTAAAAGGTTTCACACCTTCGTGAATCCAAATATGTTTCTGCAAATCTATAAAATAATTAATGGTATAAATTTAAATTTTCTTCTAAGCAAATATATTTGAATACGAACCTGTGCTGGATCGTAAAAACACCTTGTCACAGTAAGGACACTTGTAAGACCTTCGGCCTAAACGACTTTGCACCCGTCTATTTAAACCGATGATTTTACTTATTTCCTTCTTTGTGACGTTCGAGTGCGAGCAAATCATGTGTGACTGCAGTTTTCGAGCATTCCCAAACGTCTTTTTACACTCTGGACATTCAACGGGTGCTTCACGATGTTTCTGCTGATGATGCCAAATCGAAGTTCTACTCGAAGTTGTATAATCACACTGATCGCACTGGAATTTTTTTTTGTCGTGAACTGTTTCAACGTGTCTCTTTAAATTTTCTTTCGTAATTGCCGAATAATCGCATTTATCACACTTGAACGGTCTGTCTACATCATGGGTTCTCAAATGCACTTCAAAATCCGCGTTGGAATGGAAAAGTCGGCCACAAAAACGGCATTCTTCGTCCCCAAAAGTTTCCCTGATTTTATTGTAAATGTCAACCGTCATCTGCTGGTAATTCAAACAGGTCAGTAAATCCAATAAAGTCGGTTTTGCGTGAAACGTTTCATCACTGCTCTTGGTCGAGTCGCTGTCATCTTGCGAAATGATTTTCTCAGCATTTTCTTTATCGTTATTTGACATTACCAATTCGCTCGGTATATTTGCGTACTTATACGCACTCAACACGCCATCTGGTTCTGGTAAGTACCAACTTGACTTGATACTCGATTCAAATAGCGAGCTAAAGCTAGTTTCAGAGTCAGATTGAATCAATGCAGTCACATCCGATACTGCTATGTGAGTTTGTATATGTTCTTGCAGTAAAATGGAACTCAAAAAGCGAGATCCGCAGTCATAGCAGGTAAAAATAATTCGATGTTTGTGAAAGTGATTTTCCAGATATATACGCCGGACGGTGGTAAAATTGCACAATTCGCACTGCATCATTTCCTTTGAAGGATTGACGTTGTGAATGCACAGATGTCGATCCCGATCCAATTTTTTCTTAAATTTCCGATTACAAATATCACATTGATGCAATAAAACATTTTGGTTGCTTTTAAGCATGAAAGTAGCCAAATATTCACGGCCTTGTTTGCTTGAACTGTGATATTTTCGGACGTGGTTGGCCAAAGACTTGATCGTGTTGTAATCGTTGGAACATATGCTGCAAACGTGGCGAGTGTTTGAATGCGTTGCTTCGTGTTCCGCCATGTGGCTTCGGTTACAGTTTTTAAAGTCGCAGAAAGAGCACTTGAATAAATTCCCAGTGTGCTTTCGCATGTGCGTATATAAATTACTCTGAAAGTAAATATAAAAAAAATAAATGGTTAATTTTAACCGAAGAGTTGGATCAATAAGTTTTAACACATGAGAAATTAGAAAATTGAGACTAACTTTCGCATTCGAAGCGTAGGAACATCGAGGGCATTTGAAAGGCTTTAAATCGGTGTGAATGAGGCAGTGCAAGCGTATATGCGATAAAGTTTTAAATAATTTCTTGCAAACGGTACAAGAAAACACTTCGAGTTCTTTCTTTTCCTTCGAGACTTTTGGTGCCAATTCGTTTAATTCTTGTTGCACAATTTGAGTTGTAAATAAATAGTCAACGCAACTTAAATCGATGTTATTTATCTGAAATACAACAAAATGTAAAATTAAGTCTTTGTAAAATTTGATAAAAATTGAATATTTATTTACATTTTCTTCAAACGCTTTTCTCTCATCATTGTCACTGAAAACGGGGACAGATGTTGTGTGTATTGTATTCGTCTTGGAATCAAAATTTTCATTCCCATCATTCGAGTTGCTTAAATCGGGATGTTCGAGTTGTAAATTTATATTTTGATTCTGGGTTTCACTAAAATAAAGAATAGATACTTACTCAATTTTTAAATATTAATTTTAATAGTAATGACTAAATTACTTTTCAATCTGTAATTCTTTCTTCTTTTTATTAGATCCTTCTCGGTTACCCGACGAAATGTAAACCTTATAATCTTCAGTTGGATCCAGATCAATTTCCGATTCAATTTCGTTGTCATTCCCTTGATCTGTTGTTTCCTCCAATTCCTATTAAAAAATAAAAAATTTCAATATTTCAATCTTTTAATAATTTCAAAATACTTATCCACCTTTGCTTTCAATTCAACAAAATCTCCATTTTCTGCATTTTTACCCCAGCAACGATGCACCAAATAATGACGCTCCTTACTAAACACCTTTGTACATCGCGTACAATTGTATTTCCCATTTGCATCCATTACAATTTTATCACGAGTAACTACTTTCTTCACTACCGGTACCTCCCTTTGAAACAATAAACACACGAGTAGTACAAAGCAAATGTTAAATATAGAAGATTAATTACTTCACTCGTTGCTGTTGTTCGCTCTTTCGTGGACGACCACGTTTCCTTTTTGGGGCAGTGTCAATTTGATCTGCTTTTACACCAGCCACATTCTCTTCGACTTGAAATGTGATATCGTCGTCTGTAAATTGAGTTAAGATATATTTACACATATAAATAAAAAATTTAATAAAACTCAAACCTGAAGCATTAATTGGAATGAGTTTGCTAAAATCTTCTGAAATGATTTTTTCAGTGCCAATTTTCTCATGAACATCTTTCAGATGACTGTAAACTTCTTTATCCGACAAGCATAAAGTTCCACACAATTTGCACATAAATATTCCATCAACTTGAAATTGAATCACTTCTTGCGCTAGGAAAAATACCAAGACTGAATTTTAAGTACAAAATAATTACTTAAAAAAATACCTGCTGATTCTATGGTAATCCTCTCTTGCATTGGAATTTCCACTGACATACCTAAATTCAAAAAATATATAAATTAGATTAGTAAAATTTAACACATTTGCATGTTTAATACCTGGTTTAATTAGTTCACTAATAGAAGTTGTAGCTTCGTGATCTTTTTTATGCACCAATAATCGTTCTTCGAAATGGAAGAATGAATTGCATTCGGTGCAGGTAAAGGAATAAGGAAATGCATTTTTGTGGTCCATGAATTTGTTTATGTTGTTGAATTGTTCGTGGCATACACCACATATGAATAAATCCATTTTTCAGTCTTAGATGTTGTGGAAGCCTACCTCAAAGTAAGTAAATATAAACAAATGGAGAGTTTAGGTTGACCTAGGGGAGCAACTACTATGAGGCAATGCTGTAGGGCCCCGGGCTTGGAGGGGCCCCTGAGCGTTCTGATGACCTTTTTTTTAGGCTGCGAGTAAAACAACAACAACAACAAAAAAAAGGTCAGGAAAGGGAAATCAAGGGGCCCCAAAATAACTTTTGCTGTTGGGCCCAAAAATTGTAGTTGGGTTGGCCACTGGGTTGACCTGATATTACCTTAATTTTTGGTCTTGAAAGTTGTGTTTAGTTTTTAGTAAATTATCTAAGTTGCGCTCATTTTAAGGCTACAATAATGGTGTTCAGGTTATTAATATTGAGTAGTAATAATTTTTGATCATTAATTGTATGTTATATAACATTCGACATTCCACCTACTCTAAAATAAAATCACAGATGGCACGAGCCAACATTGGAAAGAAAGAACACCCGATTGTCAAGTTTGATAAATATGAAGCAGTTCGTGAATCAGTCACTAGGTGGTGCTGTATCAGTCATCAAAGTTCAAAAGCATCGCAAAAATAAAAAAAATAAAAATTTCATAAAAACGTATTTAAACTTTATTTTACAGTACATATATAGTTACTTACAATAAAAATTTATATTTACGTATTGGTCTAATAATTTATAATTGTTTAAATAAAATACAAAGTCGCTGCAATTTTAAACATTTTCACTCTCTTTGCGCTTTATTTTTGGCTGTAATGGTCTCAATCGACAACATTTAGCTTCGACGTATAAAATAACAACCAATATCCATATAATAAGCACTAAAACACTCGCAGACACGTGTAAGATAGGATGACAATAATTCTTGGCATTTTTGTTTTTGTAATTTGGTACAAATATTCTGTAAACCCAATAACTTCCTACCAAAATTAAATAATAAAAAAATCAAATTATTTAATACCTTACCATTAAAAAAAATTTCTTACCAATGATAAGCCACACAATTAAGAAGCCTGTGACAATTCCGAACGCAAGTAAATAAATCATCTTGAGTGCGTTTTTTTCTTCAGGTACAAAACTCCCAATGAATCTGATTAAGTAAACGAGAGGAAAACAAATACCACCAACAAGTAGAAATATCGGAACGAATGGTTCAGCTGGACAATCATTTTTATACTTAACACCTAAAAATACAATTTAAAAAAAAAAAAATCAAAAAAAAAATAATCATTTTTTTCTTCTTTTATTTCTTACTAGCAAGCAGTCTGTGCTATGCACAGACTTTTTGCTAGTTCTCCCCCGTTCTACCCTATGACAATTAAATTTCAAGGGGGTATATAAACGAATCTAAAGACTATTATATATTGAGTTTGCGAAAGTTGATGCAAACAGTTGTTGGGTGGTTGAAATG
>JAQFZP010000228.1:0-46162 GCA_034695745.1 Geophilus truncorum | reverse complement strand
TTTAAAATGTACGTTTTTGGTATGTTTACCAAAACATACATAATACGTTATCATTTTTATCAATTTTATGCTTTTTCTCGCGAAAAAAGCAAAATAAGCTTTTTATACAAAAAAAGCTGTTTTATGGCATAAAATATTTTTTTATGCTTTTATGCTTTTATCCGGTCTCTACTTATAAGTTAAATCACTTTTTTCCGCGGTACAGAATTTCGCGCCTAATTATTTTCGCACTTGAATCTTTCGCGCAAAATTTTCATCTTAAAAGAGCGAAATTCGTAGGCGCGAATTTTTTGTTGCATCTGCGATTTTCGCGATTGTGCCTGTCACGCTCATTATAGCGCCCCGCGACCACCATGCACTCCGTAATGACATCGAATGCTGCTTGACTGCTATGCAAGATATGTTCATCCGTGTCAGTCTAGCAAAGTGCTTTTATTTGCTTAATATTTTATGAAAGTAAAGTTTGTCTGCTGGTTACTAGCCTTTTTTCGATATTATGTTAAGTCTGAATAAGTATATCTAGGGGCGCTGACACAGATGAACATACTTTGCAGCATTCGATGTCATTACGGAGTGCCTAGTGGTCGCTGCGGTCAAGTATACAAGTAGATGGCCTGCATGTACGAATCAAATTTAAAGAGTTTCAAGCGAATTGTGACACATTCAAAGTTAGATTAATGATTATGTCATCTCCAATTAGATAACGATATTAAATTGCATTTGTGGCATGATGTAAAGTAATGAGCAAATTGGCAGTTTTACATTATGTATTTAAATTATTATTTTTTTTTTTAGATTAGATTGAGTTTAGAAACAATCGTGCATCTTTTAAATATTTTAGGAAAAGTAATATTTAATTTTAATTGAATTTAAAAAAAATAAATTTTAAATCTTCTTTAAACTCATTATTAATTAATACCAATGAGCTGCTACAGCTTTAAAAGCAGTTCATGCGCCCCTTCTCTTCGCTATTGTGTATGCAATTCAACCGGAGGAAAAACACTAAAAGAAAATCAATTATTAATGACTTCAATGCGATTATAATCCACGGACCACGGGACTGGAAATTGGCTTTGATCTGATTACTGCAGTTAGAGTTAATTGACAAATCCATTTACCGACTTTCCGCCGTAGAATGATCGTAAAAGAAATGGAAGAATTGAATTTCGCTTGTTTTCGAAATCAGTTGAACAAATCGTCTGGATATAGCACATTGGAAAATTTCTCCTTCAGCTTAAAACGCAATCTCTGTAACTGACAAGGCTGAATTAAAAATTAATTTTCAATTTTCTCGAAGTAATGGTTGATAATTTTAAAACTCCAGAAACTAATAAAAAAAATAATCTACAAGTAGAATTTACCGTAATAAATTAAACACAGATAATAATTTCAACTTTTTTCCATTAAATTTTTATTATTCATTTACTATATATAACTTATATCTTAACTCTAAATTTGAACATTTTTTTTCTGGCTTTGTGAAAATTGCAAAATACCGTCAAAAAACCTCGAGTTGTAACATTATATATTGCTGTATAAAATAAAAAATTAAAACAAAAGTCAAAATTAATACCCCTGTTATAATACAGAGATATTACATAATTACAACGATACAATTCAATGTAACATTCAAAAAACATTTCATAAATTATGAAGCAAAAAAACGTGCCGAGTTGAAATAGAATCCCTCACGGAATTCAAAATAAAGGTATTTATTCATAAACACTGTTAAATGCAGTGTGGGTTTCGTTTCGTAATAAACTCCAAAAGGGTCATCACAAAGTGCATTGCAGAAGGGCACTAACTTATACTGTATAAATTTTGCACAATTTCCTCATAGTTAACACACCTAAATTTTAGGCGGTTAAATTTTTTTGAGTTTGTGCAGTTTGATTTACTGTTCGAAATAATATTGCAGCCATTTTTATTAAGAGTTATCATCAGGTATTCCGATATTGAACCTTTGCAGATCAGGTAACGTCTCAAACGGCCTGACGGGCCACGTGTTCAACTTTTTAAGGGAGTTTGCGGCCCTTTGAAGGAGTTCGAGTTTTCTCAACATCGGGTAGACGTTCTGTTCGATCCATTCTGCCACGGTGTACTCGTCGAAAGCTTCCCGCAACGCATCTCGAGAATGCTTGATAAGCATTTCCACGTCGTACAGGAAGCGAGGTAAGTCCTGCATCGTCGTGTCGATCCTCGTTAAGCTTGAAAAGTTACGACGAACATTGTACTCGGTCAGCCATGCTTTGTGAACTGTTTCTGCCTTTAAAAACTCATCAACACTGAGTCGCAGCCGCGACAGGTGTTCGGTGACTTTAAAAAATGCAACACCGGGGAAGAAGCAGAAAGAAAGTTTCGCCCACAGGTGCGGATCGCGCTCCAAGTCGATGAATGTCGTATATTTCTGATGTTTCATGCACTGTAACGCCTCGAAGAGCCGCGATTGGAGGGATTCATTGAAGTAGCCGTGACTCGTGGCTAAAAGGTTAATGGCCACCGATGGTACGGCCGCGGGTAGAAGTTCGCACAGCACTGCGAAGTGATCGTATCGTTGCCATCCCGTGATGGTAATGCCGCGAATTTCGCGAAAACGCCCGCTTTCTTGACTGAGGACTTCTATCCAGGCCAGATTGTTTTCCAGATGTCGTTTAATTATGGGTATGGATAAAGTTTCTCCGAAAGCTCCCTTGAAAGCGCTCGCGGCCCAGATGTAGGGAAAAACTTCGGCATAAACGGTCCACACATTTGGAGAAATGAATCGATAAATGTCACTCACGTACGTCCAAAGCATTGGTTCCACGAGTTTTCCCATGTCATATCTGAAATGTGAATGATGGATATTTTTTAAAACTTGACTGAATCAGTGAAATGGGAAAAAGGTTTTAAATTTTAAAAATAGTAAAGACGGGGTTGTCAATATGAATGATAACTCGGGTGTCCGAAATACAAGTGGACGAGGAACTGAATTTGAATTTGACTCTAAGCTCTAGATACATGATGATTGATGGGTTAAATTTTTATACGAGGGCCAGCTATGACTTAATCAGGCGTAATAGCTTATTAGAAATCATAAAAATGTCAGCTGTTAGAAGTTTGAATTTATTTTAATTAAAAATTTTTATTGGCCTCAAACCACACTTAGCCAACATCTCCGTCTATAAAATTACCTTTATTATTGTGTCTAATGGTCCATTTTCATCGCTACCGAGATTTTACTGTCTGACCACCAAAAGTTGAGCCTTCGTTAAATTCATTTAATGATGTTGAGAGGCGTATCGTCTAGAGAAAATAAAGGGGAAAAGCCATCATAGCTAATACCCCAATCTCTAGAGTTCGTCATTTGAATATTCTCGTTTATTTTCATTTGATCGCAATTCTAATTTCGCTGCGTGAGGTAGGAGGATTTGCAACCAGATCATTAAAACTCGGAAGCAATGGAACCATTATTTTTTTTCAGCTAAATTTAATTGCAATTAAGAGCGATTTAAAAAAAAAACCGCTTCCGGTCACGTGAACAACTAAAAATTGTAAAACATTGTTAATGGTTACAAAATTTTAAATTTTTTATATATTAAAAAAAAAAAAAAAAAAAAACAGACCGGAAGTGCCTCTTTAATTCAAGCCGAATAATTCTAACTCTACTGAAAATTTACTTTTTGAACTCGGCCCTCGATTCGTAAACCATTACTTTTATAACTAGCGCATCAATTTCCATTTCAATCGTCACTGGGGAACAGCGCGATGTCACTGCGTGCGAGCACATTACAAATGGCGACCAAAGATCGATCGGACAATTGGTTTTCACGCTTTCAAAATTCCATTAGTGATTGGCAACGATAAATCACTCGAAACTCAATTTACAATCTCGCAGCATAAAGCGAAAATTATGCTCTCTGAACTTCCAATTTCTCTCTTAAACTTTATTAATAAAAGTATAATTACCTTCGCAACGTTTCGGTCGACATGTGATGGAACATATCGTCCCACACAATGGGAATCACTTGGTATTTCTCTCGAACGTATTGGGCCACGCGGGCCACGTGCGAAAGGAAGAGTGCTTCGCGTGGTCGTTGGTTGCACAAAGAGCAAACTCCTAGTTGGAAAACCTCGTCACAACCGATGTGAAGCCAGCGTATGCCCTTGTGCATCTCCATCACTTGATCGATGAGTTGTTGGACCACGTCGAAGGATTCGTTCCTTGACGGACACATAGCCTGCGGAATGGCCGGCACCTCGCGCAGATGCTGAAAGTTGTCGAGTTTCAGAACAAACTCCAAATGGCCGAACGTCTGCACGAGCGGAATCACTTCGAGCTCGTTTTGCTTGGCCAGTCGAAGAATGGCTCGCACTTCCTTCTTGCTGTAGTGGTTGTGCGCCGCGATCGATTTCAACGGACCATCGTACGGAAACATGTCTTCGTATTCTATAAGAAGCCCCGTCGCTCCCAGCCCCTTCAAAATGGGCATTAGTTTCTCGAGGTAGACGATTTTCGGTGGAGCGCCTTTCAAGTCCAAGTGTACAAGCCTCCTATGGGGCACGAACGGCGTTCCCGAGGGCACGATTTGACCATCAATTGCGCCAGACTCGTCGTGACCGAGCTTCGAGTGCTGGTATGATATTTCCTTCACTTGTCCGTGGCCGTAAAAAGAGTCCTTCGAGGGCGGTTTTAGACGCGGCTTGGGCCCCGCCATCGCGTTACCCTGCTCGTCGTCTTTGAGAGATTGTAAAGAGTCGATTTGTCCACTATCCGAGAGTTTGCCGGGGAGGACTTCCTGCATGCGACGATCGGATGGAGGAATTCGTGGCAAAATGCCTTGTTCCGCATCCTCCCCCATCCGTTGTTGTTCGCCCGATACCGGTCGCTGGTGCATCCGTTGCTGCTGCTGCTGCTGTTCCGCTGATCTCAGCAAGTGCTGCAATCGATCCGAATTGTTGTTGCCCCTTGTCTCGAAAGTTCTCAGTGTTCTCTGACCTCCATTGTGAAGTTTGCCTTGCAAACTGAGCGCCGAGTCCTCGTCGTCGACACTGTGATATTGAAAGAGCATCATGGATACCACGAACACGAGCAGAAGCAGTAGGACCACGACTTTGCGTCGCCATAGCGACGCAAACACATGGTGAAGAAAAGTACGCATGATAAGGGAGTTGAACTTAAGATGAGTGTCGTTTCTCAGATGTCGTTGTCGAAGGCCGATTCGGAAGGCAACTACAAAAAAATAAAAATAAAAAAAATGAAAAGATTAGTTAAACTTAAGAAGATTAGAAGAGTTTTGCTTTTGCGGTGGACTTTAATTTTATTCTCGTTTAAGTCTTAACTTTTCAGAGCGCGCTGTTGCAATTTCCGGTAGTTGCGCCATTCAATTTGCATGTGTTTAAATAACTCTAGGGATTTAGACCTTCTCGTATCTCTTCGACATTAAAGGGTTATCGGATGCTGCAGACAAAGTGAAGGTGCGACCAAAATTAGTCCCAACTTCCTAACTACAAGATATCTTGTTTCCTGCTGATTGCATCTGTCTCCCTTATTGACTTTCATAGATTATGTATACCCACCCGGTTTGTCGTCAAGCTTAATTAGCCACAATGTGGTGAATTAAATTACCAAAGTGGGTACTGTTTTCCTCATGAACCAATCACAAGACAATTTGCTTGTGTGCACGTTTCTTTTGATGCGTGTTTGGGGTCTATAATCGTGTGAGTGACCGTTCGCAATTAGGCTAGTGGTGCAGAAACGATTGCAGCGACACTAATGAAAATGTGCTGTTTCCTTGATTATGTTTAAGTTTCTTTTTTCCCCTCTTCCTTTTTTTTTTTTTTTTTTTTTTTTTTTACTTTTAAACTCGTTTGCCACAGTATAATGAGACTGTTTGTTTGTTTCAAGTTGCTGCGAGTGCAGATTACCCACTAAAGGAAGAAAAATAGGTTAAGGGATCATCTTCTGCTCGCTCCAGATTATAGCTGAGAGGATCAGATCAAAAGTAAGATTAAAGGTTTTGATGTTATTGCGCACTAATTTTTTTTTTTTTTATTTTTTGCACCGATTGTATCTTAATTCGCTTATCTAACTTCCTGGTTTCTTGTTAATTTTTATGTAAATACAGTGTTTGTTGTTTTTCTATGAATTGTTTACTATCCAGTGGAAATTGACAAAAATAAACCATTTTATAATTTTCATTTTGAAACCAATGACTAATGTTTGAATTTCCTTTTATTAAAAAAAAACAATAATAATTTTTTCTCAATAGAAAAAAAAATACAATCGTTACTCAGTTCGAGATTAAAAAGTCTGACGGGACTTTTAATTTTTCTTTTCCTTTTTTTAATATTGAGAAAAGTAAAACATTTTTTTCCCTATTGACTAAAAAGACGCTTTTGGCAAAAGGCCATTGTGCTGAGGCATCTTTTAGGAAATTAATACTAAAAAATCACAGAAGCCCATTAATTAAACCTCATTCAAGCATTTAAGAGATTACAAACAGGAATGTAAATTATGTAAACACTACAATCATACACTAACTAACGCGTTGAACTGGTCAAGTGGTTTTGAATTTAAAATAACAAATTTCTTCTATTTTAAAGTATCATTTTCCAGAGCAGTGAACCTTGTGATGTTCATCGTTTCGCCATTGTTCCTCAGGATTAAACTAACACGGAGAAGATGCTTGGGTTCTCATTTGCATTTATGAGCATCCTGAGGGTGGGATGTGTAAATGACTGTAGTACCGTCATCCGTTTGTACGAGGGAAAACGAAGTCACAACACGCGAAAGAAGTAAATACAACGCGGGAAGCGAATAGATGAGTTTCTCGTGGGAATAAATCATAACAAGTTTCTTGTTTTGCTTAATCCACGCTTGCCGACTGGGTAGCATTTAACATAATTTGCGTCGCCTTTAAAGAAGCCTCATAACTCATGTCTAATTATTGGTGGCAGGAGTTTGCAAGTGGCTTTCATGATTAGGCTTAAGTCTGGCGAGAACATGAATCTGCCATTACGCCCTGTCATTGTGGCGTTACATCAAGGCGGACTCTTAGGTGCTTGGTTGCCATGACGACACCATCCGGGCCGCATAAATCTCAGCACGTGCATCATCTTTTATCCACTGTCACGTAATAATTTCAACATGTTTTTCTACTGTTTATTAATGGGAAAAAATAAATGTTGACATTGAGTAATTGCGTCAAGGGATTTGATATGTAAATAAACGTTAAATTGAATAAATTAATTGTACTAAAAATAGCAAACCTCTCTGTGAGTTCCAAGTTAGAAAGATATCCAAATAGATAAATTATGTAGTCAGTCAGTGAGAAGCAACCTACTAGTCAAGTACCGCACATAAAACAGAACAATTCATCTCACCTCACCCCTTTAGTGTGATTGTGGAGTTGGCTTATTGTTTCCTGCTGGGAAATTTATGTTTTTTTTTTTTTTTGTTTTTTTTCCCCCCAAGGTTTTTTTTCAAATATTTGCAACTTTATATCCGTGATGGTGTTTTGTATTTGAAATTTCAGTTTTTTTATTTTTCCTTTAGTGCGTAGTGTGTGTATAATGACCGCATGTGACTTATTATTTGTTTAAGTCTAGACGTTGCAATACTAAGTTTCTGTTGTAAGGGAAGTATTCAAACAAGAAACATTTATACAATAATTTCAGCTGATATTTAAAAAATATTCCGAGTAAAGTAAATAATAATACCGTAACTACTAAGGAAAAATATCCTCAATTGATCAATTTGTGACACATTGTTATTGTCGTGGCTGATGAGAAATGTCAAGTCTCGTTTTCACAACCCATATAAGTTTAATGGACAAGTCCCAGGATATGTATTGTATACGTATATTGTATGCAACTCGGCAGAGAAATAGTGCGCTCTACAATTCATTTCAAACTAATTGAAATTCAATGGTTTTATTTACGGTAGTTTTATTTTTATCACTTGGAAAGAATTTTTTTGTGATAAATAATGTTTTTTATCTGTGTCAACGTAAAAAGTTTAATATTAGATTCCGCGAAGGAATTTAATATTGACTGAGAAGTTTGCTACGACATTTTATTCGTAGCTATATAAAAATAAAATGACGCAGTTACTGGTCTCCACATTTATGAAGGTCATTTTAAGTTCATAAAACATGAAGGCGCGATTATTAACAGCGGAAAAGAAACGTTATAAAAATCGTTGCATGTGGTCGTCTGTGAGCTTGCCGTTGCTGACCCAAGGTTAAGTGGCGAAGAAAACAGCGTCACGGCTCGGTACATTTCGCAAACACCTGAAAGATGCCTTTACTGCATTGTGCAACTCTGTCACTGATTATTTGCATCGTAAAACGGCTGGGATTGCGCACTTTTAATGTTAACCTTTTCAGTTGATTAAATATTAAAACCAACGTCAAACTTGTTAAAGTTGCGAACATTAGTAACTTCTGCTCAATGAATTAATTTTATAAAAAGCAAAAAAAAAGGTTAATGACAGTTGTTATTATTGACTTGCCAAATGGGTCATTGCCAATTCGTGCAAAACGAATGATGTCAGAAAAAGTTTTCTTTTACATCTCGAGTGATTACATTTTTCGAAATGTACTCCTACTCAACTTAGATGATGATTCACAATCACGTCATCCACTCATTTGGAAGTCTGTAATTGCATCTAATAAGAGAAATTATACTAAATAGCTTTAAGTGTGATTGAAAGGGCAACGGAAGTGCCGAAATTATCTACTTTTGTGTATGTTCCAAACTACAAAAAGTTCTTATTTTAACTTTTTCCGAGATTTCATCGCGAGTTCCCTTTCGTGCTTTGCTGCAATGCATTAAAATTGCGATAAAATCTGTTGCCAGAATCTTGCGAGCAAAAACAATTGAAATGCTGCAAGTTAAGAAAGTTTTGCTTTATTTTTTTCCCCTCAAAATGCGGAATGAAAAACATAAAAATTCTAGTCATTTAGTCCTAAATTGTGTTTGTAAAAGTAAAGAAATAAAACTAGAAAGCATGACGGTGTTGCATTTTAAAGTGGCGACCCTTGTATCAATAATGGACACATTATTTGCGTAGGATTTATGTCTGGTGATGTTGTGCTTTTCCCAAGTGACCAATGCGCACGGACGCAGCAGGCGTGCGCCATCTGTTAGGCAGCGTTGTCAGGCTGTGTGTTACGCGCATGCTCAAAATGTGTTGTGGTTTGAACAATTTGTTTCCATCATTGCGAGAGTCGGTTTTGAAGTTGAGATGAGATTAGCTAGTTTTCTGCTGAACGCGAATCAGTTGATAAAGTGGTGTAAGACTATAGCAATGAAACATAAGCCCTTAGAATTACTCGTGTAATGGCACGGGTAATTGTAAGTGACAATGCTAAAAGATTGTGTTCAGAAAGAGAGGAAAATTGATTTTATTTTGTATTTTAGAAGCAGTTTTATTTATTTTTTTAACTTTTACTCCACTTAATGCGTCAAGCTTTACGCTTGCAATTAACGAAATGAAAAATTAGAAAATTAAGTTTGAGGCATTTACTTTTCTCATTCTAAAACTCTTGTTACACAATACAGTACTTATCATGCGACTGCCGCAAGTGGAAGCTGGCTATTCAATCAAAATGAGCGCTGCAGTTGTCTTTGCCCTCGAAGAATTGTGAGACTACGATGCTTAGTGTTTGGGTAATTCAAAATGCAACCGAGAGAAAACAACCGTACATCAACTAATACGAGGATCGCGCCAATGGGCGCACTATACATTTTTAATAGAGAAAGTGCAATTTAAAAAAACTGAACGATTAAAAAAATTTTGCAGTAATGGAATAAAATGAGCGGAAGTGCACTTTCTTTTGTAATGAAGCCGCCCTCTCCGCATTTCAAAAAGATAAAAATAAAAAAAGTTTTTTTATTTAGGCAATTCTAATGGCTTTTAGAAGAATCGAAAACAAATGCATTGTTTACGACATCCCAATTGAAATAAAATATTGTGCAAAAAAAAAAAAAAAAAAAATTGCTTTTTATTTTAAAAACATGCCGAACTTTAATTTTAAAAACAAACCATCTAACTATAAACTCTTTATTAGTTATTAGAAGTTTCTGCAAACTGTAATAACTTTTAGTTAATGAGATTATTCGTGATGAATACAAAGCACACGGTATGTCTTGTTTCATGGTAATTAATCGCAGTTGCAATAACCCATTCACTGGGAATTTACGATCTTGTGGCAAATTCAATTTGTCTAATTGTAACCTACATCTTCCTTATTCCCACTTTTTCGAGCGAAGAAACTAGTATTGGTTCGAAGCTGATTGCCTTTTGCCTCGGGAGATAGTGTATGTGGGTACATCCCTTGTGGTCGTCTGTGAAAGGAAACACCTGGGCACTTGTTTCAACGCTCAGCTATCTACATTTATCTTTTTGTTGCTGTGGTATCAAGAAAGTAAAAAAAAAAAAAAAAAAAAAACAGATAGAAAACTTAATTGTCAAGAAAAGGTAATAGATTGATGTTTAAAAAGAGTATAAAAGAGATCAACTGAAGAATAATGGAAAGTGCTCTTATGGAATTTATGGGTAAAATTTAATCAACAACATTTCAGTTTTTTAACACCAAAAGTGTTATTTAATTTCGACCTTCCATAAATTCAATAGGTTTTTTCGTTCTGCACATGTGTTTTAAGCCGTAAGTTCATAAATTTGAATTGGCTAAAAAATGAAGCAAGAAAATTAATATTTTGTTCTGAAGAACAGTAATTTGTCGCTCCTTTTTAAAAGAGCAGCTCAAATTCATTAAAAAGTAACAATGTTTATGTACGGTAAGTTAAGGGTGAAATTGAAAGCAATAAGAGTTAAGAGACCGTGCAAAATCAATTTGCAGTAATGATTAGTTTGGTAAACTGGACTAATGTTTAATTAAAGAAAGAAGAGTCGAGTTTAATGAATTAATAATGAAATAAAATAAAATAAGCGTGCAACACTAAAACTACTTGTATGATAAAAAGAGACATTTTAACTTGCGATTCGAGTTCTAATCAAATTACTGTACAATTCTGTACAATTAAAAACAAACAAAAACAAACTAGACAGACTTCAATCAATTAAAAAAACGCCCAAAAAAACTAAAAAAAAAAAAACTAATGTATTAATTTTTCTGAAGCAATTGTCGTTTTTGTATGTGATTAATTTAAGATTACTGTGCATGAAGCTTTAATTTCAAGCAGTGATTAGTAACCTGAAATGATTAGATTTAAAACGAACAAATTCGTGCAGTGGTGCGAATAAATGAATATCTATAATGAGTTTGACATGTGTCACTGAATAAATCCCATTCACCATACAGTATTTAGAAGCAAAATGAGCAAATATTGATGATTTGCACTTCATTACTTGCATACCTAAAATGCTCCCAAAAAAAAAAAAAAAAAAAAAAAAAAGGTTAGAAAAAATTTAATTTGAGAGCGAAAAAAAGACTTTACAAACACAAAAGAAGAAGAAAAAAATCTTTCACCGAATTGAATGCAAAAACCATTATCCGAAAAAGTTTTATTTACACTAGTTGAACTAAGTTGTTTGAAAAGAAACGGGCATTCTGCCATCAATGGCGTTAAATCGAATGCAGGTGCACCGTTTTCTTATTCGCATGACAGGTGCTGATTGAGTCGCGGTGAAGGGTTGGCCCGCAAGCCGTACAATGGACCACGCTCCATTGGTTTCATTTTCGTTCTCTCATCCGAACGAATGCACAGCACGAGCATGCGCCTCACCAACGCCATCAGCGAGTTTTACCTGAATTGCTCATTTGACGCGTCTTGGCGTGTCAAGCATTTATGAATACGTGATGAAAAGCGATGTTTGTCTCTTTGATACTGCACGTATTACGAATGACGAAACAGCTGATCATTACCTGATTGTGCGTTTAATTGGTACAGACAGCACGCAAACATTATCGCACGTTCGTGGTGCTAATCAAAGTCATTTAATGACGCCACCTGTCTGATTGAATAGAAGGATAATTAGTCACCAAGCCAGCTTCGCATCCCGTTGGATTTAAATCCTAATGACTAAGTAATGGCCAATAGTCGTACGGCAACGTCGAATTAATGATTAATAGATGAGTGGCACTCGTGCGTTGTGGAGTTAGTACGCTCGTAAGATTTTCCAATTTTCATCTCTCTATGGAAATTTAACGTGCGCTTCGTGCCTCGTTTCTAGTGTAAATTTGCTAATTCATATTTTATAGCGATTCCGTGGTCAAGAATGTCACGTTTGAGTCTCTTCGTTTAAGAGTAATTAAAAGTGGAGTTGAGAGGAACATTATTTATTCAATCCACTTGTGGATGTGGTCGTACAAAGTCTGTTTGCTAAGCTAGATGAAATTTGCATATGAGAGGATTCGAGGAGGTCGAAATCTCAAGAGTATTCTGTCAAAAAGAAGTGTATGTACTCAAGCGCTTGGATTTCGAAGACTTTACAGCAAACTTGTTTTCCTTTAGGCCTAAGGCACATTATACAAAACTTCATAAGAATTTAATTCTTTTTATAACCCTTCTACACGCCATCAAAAGACTATTTAACGAGGAAACATAAATTTTAGATGGCACAAAAACCACTAATTAGGCCATTAATGAGCAAATTTGTTGACTTGCCTTTGATATCTAAATGAGCGATCCTTACAGTGACAAAGTTTTTAGAAGAAAATAAAAAAGAAGATAAAGAAAGAAAAAAGGGTCACTTCGCTTATGGGTTTATTCATTTGAAATAATTATGTACAGGCAAGTTGATGAATGTTATCTATGTTTGCTTGACATTTAGAATGAAGGGCCCCGCCCGAAAATGTATGTTCTTCTCAGCTCATTTATTATATTTTGATGATGGCTTCTAGCAATAATGATTCAGCATATAGTATTTAGTCTAGTAATTATATTGCGCACTGCATTGAAAAATTAACTCTGAAAACACGAGCAGAAAGGAATTATTACAACGAGAATGGAATCTCAGAATGGATCCAACGAACATTTATTATACGGTATTGCGTTACGGTTGCTAGGAAATTCGAGAAATGCAGTTGATAAAATTGTCCCTTGAGCTTTCCTGCATTGATTCATTACAAAGCAACAAAAACAACTATAATTTAGGTTTTCTGTTGTTATTTTGGATAAATTGTGTATTTTGTTTTTATCAGTAGATGTTTTTGAGTGATGGAAAACAAATATTACTAACTTTCATTTCAATCTTGGAAAAATAATTTTTTTCCCATTTTAAATTTATGTGGATAAATTATTACGAATTTATCTCCGACTAATTTAATGGAAATTGAGAAAATATTCATTAGATTTTGCTTTGCACTTGATAGGAACAGATCCAAATGCAAATACGATTGATTCGGTGATAAATTTTTTTATCATAATGCACTTCAGAAAAAATACTTTTCTTTTCCGTGTAATATGAAAACGCTAATCAATTTAAATTTGCCTTATGTTTACCTTGTCTAAGATAACACGGGAAAATCTTAAAATAACATATTACAAAATTTCATTCCAAACTTCACATTGCCATCCGTGCCGTGCATCGCTATGAAACGCCGCCTTTTGTTGATTTTCAGTAAATAACCATCCCAGAACTAATAAAAACAAATCGATTCTCTTTTACGACTGCGGGACCAAACTTGCACCTAACATTAACTTCTTGTCTACCTGCGATAGGGTAAATACAATGTGAAAGACATCGGTCTCCAGCTAATTCAATCATCAAATAACGAGGCAGCAGTCGCGTCACCTCTTCATTTCTTGGTCACCCGACATCAGACCTGAGGGCTATCAGCAAAGGTGAATTGGAAGAGCCATTACCTTCCACCACCGTAACACACTACAGTCGTATATCTCGTCGCAGCATGTGCTTGCAATCCTTTGAGCCCGATATTAAAGTCGAGTTAATCTTCTGAGACAAATGCAGTTTATAATGAAACTTTTCTTCATTTTTTTTTTCCTTTCAAGAAAAGTAGAGAAAAGAAACTATTAAATTGAAGTGGGTTTAAAGAAGTGTAATTTGTTAGACAAAAGTGAGGGAATTATTTATGGGCGGCGCCTTTATGGTGTTTTTCTGAGATGAAAAATTGGGGGAGAACACAAGTTAGCACTTAATTGAATTAGCAAGTTGAAGATGAAAGCTGGAGGCCATTCAGCTAAATGGAGCGTCTTCATGAGACATTGTTTGCTATTAGCACTCGATTGCTATTGGAAGGAGGAGTTCGAGTGTTCGGTTGAGAAGAAATTGAATCTTGTGGTATTGTGAAACGTGTTAGGCTACAGGATAGTTGTTGTGATCCGTTGCATTTCCTAAAGTAGTAGTTCTGCTTTCCAGTAACTTCCATCACGCGGGATGAGGATGGATAAAGTACAAGAGAAACAATTTCCGGTTCCACAAATGGCTTTGTTCGTGGATTGGGTGGGTTTTGTGTGTAAGATTCTACTCACGCCACGCAGAAAAGCAAGATCGAGGAAAAAATTTTGAATAAAAAAACATGGGGAGACGGATGTTTTATGATCTAGAGACCTTTGCAGTTTAATCTTCGATCAATTTTCGCGTCTTCCATTTTTATTAAAGTGGCCTATCCCCCTTTTTTTATGTGATAACAAATGAGTTTGCTTTATTTTGTAAACTTTCCATTCAGATAATCCGTTAAAAGCGAAATTTATTTATTTATTTACTTTTTCGCTGCTTGCAAGTTGCTTGCGAGAGGCTTGTAGCTTTTAGAGGTCCCTGGAGAAGGAAAAAATATTCCGAATTTGCAAGATACTTTGAACTTTGATATCTTGCATCTTGTCAGAGTGCAGACTCGTGTAGTTCAACATTATCGCAAGCACAAGTTTTAGAAGAAGAAAATGGCACTCACAAACTTGATTTTTGTGTCTAGACTGCTGTACATGTTCTACTCAAGTTGTGTATTGATCTAAAAGTGAGAAATTGATCTACGATTCACGTTAAAATTTCGCTTATTGGATTTTTGGAAATTTTATTGCAATAAATAATTTTCTATTGAAAACATGAAATTGATGTTGAGGTCTTGTCATTACTGCTTTAGACCACCTACGGTATTTCACAAACATGTGTGCAGGTGAAGGCAACTAGACCACGCATGTAAACAAAAACAACATTTGTTGTTGCGTGTGTTGACGAGACCATTACCGGTACTGCTCTTATTTGTATTAATGGCAAAGCAGGAAACTTTCTTAGCTCAGTCTAGCTTTATTTGTGTTCATTTCGTTCAGCAGCTAAATGGAACAAAGAGCAAAAACCATGTTTACAAATTTTGTTTTTCAAGCAATATTTAACATTTTTTCTAGTTTTTTAATTTGTGAATTTTATTGCAGTTTCTTACGTTTGGTTGTTAGAAAACATTCGTGTTGCACGCTTATGCTTTAGATGACAGGTGTTCTTTTAGACCAAACATGTGTCGGATAACTGTGATTATTTACATTACACCGCAATGCGTTTATAATATTTAACCAGTCAAATCGACAACCCTTGCTTCGCAAACAAATGGCAGATAAAATTGAAATTTCTGACATTTAAACTCGTCTTAAAAAATAAAAAATTACGGTATTTTATAAAATCTCAGATAATTTCGAGTACACCTGGTTCGTACATTTAAATCTCACATCAGCGATAGGAGATCGAAACTTTTCCTAAATTCTATTACCAAACTCCCTCAAGAACTTCGGCTGTGCAAAAGGAAATGGTGCGGATTAATCATGTAAAATAAATACCTCGTTTCTACTGTAGTTTCTTTTATTTTTTTTCTAATCCTGTAGTCTATCTATTTCTCTTTACTTCCCAATTCAATTACACCATTTTTTTACCCTCAGTATAGATTGACTGCTCAGTTTAAAAATAGATAGGACATGATATGCAGGGCGTGGACCATTGATCTATCGTAATAACTCATTCATAGTTTCGGATATATTCAACTTATTGATCTTTTGCAGGTAACAAATGATCATCATAAAATAAAACCCTGGCAGGGATTAAATGTGCATTATTAATTCGCCTGCCGTTAAAAGCAAAGCTAAATATTATGATTCACATTCAGTCTCCATTACGCGAAAAAAGGTTTCATCCGAAGAGTTGAATTGCGGGACGATGAAAATAAACATCGCTTTCCTGACCATAAAGTCAGAGTTGTCAGAAAATATTTTCGCGTTTACCCAACAGTGCCAAAGTGCATTTATTGTAACAGGTTTACGCTAGTGTATCGCTTTCGTTTTGACACTTGACTGATGCTGGATGAAAGTGCTTGTAAAAACCATTCTCCTGTGAATTCAACCCCGCCCAGTTTCAACAAATGAAAGTCAATTTTTTTTTTTTTTTTAACTTACTGAAAAATATTATTATGTTTCAAATTTTAGTAATTTTAATTAATTCCTTGTGACGAGGTTTGTTCGTGTTTGGTTTCTCGAAGGAGAGGTATCTCAATGAGTTTTGTGGGGAGTAAATTTTTTAAAAAGATTATTTATGTGTACTGTAGCGTGTGTGTATTTTTAACAGTGGTTGATTTTTAATTCATTGTTTTATGCAACTAATGACAGGTTCCGTTTTCGTGATAAGAGCAAAGTTGGGTTTCCTTTATTTCTATTGGCAAAACAATAACTTCTACATTCAAATATTGGCAGAAAGCCCAATAATAAGATTTTTTCTCGGCAAAGGGTGAGGTTCTGTGAAAACGGAGGCTTTCTTCATTTTCACATCAATATTTGAACAGTTATAGTGTACCACTAAAACTGATTTAAGCTTAAGTTAAGCTATGCGCAATAACAGTGAAAATAGTGCAATGCTGCTTTAGTACTTTGCAACAAAAAAAAGTGTGAATACTCCTACAGCTGTGGTTATAACATTAAAATAATGACGAAGTAAAATAATAAATTTTTGTCAAAGTGCACTTTGTTCGATTTTAAGGTTCTATGAATTTTTTCTTTCTGAATAAATAAATCAACATTTGGAAATGCTAAAATATTCCAATCTTTTTCTGATATGGAAAGGATTATTGACGAATGGAGCGACAGGTCTATTTATTTTACAAATGGAAGATTTTTTTTTTCTTTTTACCGCTTTCAAACTCAATCATTTCAGCAAATCTTAAATATAGGTAGTTGAAATTTTTATCTACAATAACGCCATTTTTCTTGTTCGGTATTGCAGCAAAGCACACAGAAAGCAGATAAACCTGTGGTATTTGCATCAATCGGCTTGCGAAACTAATCTTGAGTCATGAAAAGACCTTTTCCTTTCCTCTCCATTCTACGGATTCATTTTATTGCTCTAGTGGGCAATTCAAACTTTCTACGAATCAAACGAGGAAATTTTTTTTATTTCCGAATCAACCGTTTTCCCTTCGAGAATTCGAGCTGCTTAAGTTCCCTCAGTACAATTTTATTTTAAAAATTCTAAAATTTCTACATTTTAAGTCCTGTTCAAACAATCCACGAGCTATTTACTCAGAAGTTCGCGATTGCACGTACCGGTATGGAGATGTTTGCTTACATTCTCTCTACAAAGGAAGTCGGTTAATTTTTGATGACATTCAGTTTCCTTTTATTTCTTTTCTTCTACGACGTTTGATTACTTGAAGATGATGTCCGTAATTCAGTTATTCGAATCGGTCCTTTTGATAGTTTCGTTTCATTCTCACGAGAACCGAGAATACCAGCATTAGTTAAAGCGCTTTCTGTTGTTCTCGGACTAATGCACAATGCTGCTCAATCTGTTCTGGACTTGGCAACTGATCTCATACGAACAAATTCAGTTTATGAAGCGGCCGCATTGTATCTATTTGCCACTTCCTCAGTTAATAATTCCATTGAGTAAGGTGTACTTTTAATAAAGCATCATTGTGCCATTCGGCTTATGTTTACGACTTATTGCCAAATATCGGAGCAACAAGCGGCTCGTTAAGACTGCAGGAAGTGGACTGTAATAAAAAGTTAAAGTAACATTTAACAAACAGCTGTCAATTAAATGCACGACGCATTCAAATTACACTGTAGCGCTAACGACTAGTTTTATGGGTTATTTCAACATCGCCTATAAATATTAATTTTTTTTATTCGTAAAAATAAATTTTGTAAAACAAAAAGCAATAGGTCATGATAGGTCGCTCTTCAATTTCCGCTTTCCATTGTTTTGAAGAACTAGGAAGGTAAAACGTAATTTTATTTAGCTCGTTTCCTGTTTATATTACAATGGCGATTAATCAATCAATTCGTCTGTCACTGCGTGCATGTTTTACATAATTAAAATGTGTATAGATACTGTATATCAGATATTTGAGTGATTCAAGCAAGACATCATTTTTAACAGTGGCCAATTTAGTTGGTCAAAGCGCCCTCACGTGTCTCCTGAGGTCAATAAACCTTGGTTTCTAAGGTTGGTAAAAAACCGAGGTGTGTAGGTGGAGAAATGAACAGGTGAGTTTGAAAAAGGGTCTTTGACTCGAGCTTTTAGCACGCACTGCATTGGTGTACTTAAGTTTCGACTGATTTTTTTTTTTTTTTGTTTTATTATTTGAGTTTGAGGTATAAATGGTGCGTAAAGATAGGACAATGGTGAGTTGAAATCGATTTGAATGGATTTTTCTGAGAAATTATTGAGTTGTTTTAGTTTGAGCTTAACTCGACATTGATTTGGTATAAAGGTAAATTAGAGTGTAAAAGCTGAAAAAAAGGTGATTGGTTGTGTAAAACGAGCAAAAGTCATGTCAGTGTTGCGAAAATCGATATGGGTTCTTTAGCCTCATCTAAGAATTTGATTTTTGTTTTGATAAATTTTCGCTTTTTCTTCTCCCGCACAGCTATTCCAAGTTTAAAATATCAATAATTTACAGTAACACGAAAATGTTAACATTTCAAAATAAAGGAAACACTTGTTTATTTTTAGTTTGTTGACGTTCTTGTTATCGAAATCATTAAAGTTGTCTTCAAATTAACCACATGTACCTCGTTTAAGTGAATATTATTTCTGTTTTAATGCGAGATCAGGGAATTGCATGAGCGACGGTTTTTCCCTCTTTAGTCTTTACTGAGTCATTAAATAGATTTTTTAGGTGGAAGGTTTTGAAATTGTTGGAAATACAGCCATTTGTCATCCCATGATATGGGAATGCTCGTCAGGTAGCGTTGGTGTTCGTAACGTTTGGAAAACGTTACGGTAATAACATCAGAAAAACGTCATCTGTATGTGCAAATAAGGACCCAAGTGTTAGTGATTAGATTGCAGGAGGCCAGTAGAAATGTTTTGTAACGGTATACTCGAATCGTTTGACTGCAGCTAGGAACGTGAACGAACGTAACCGGTTAAAAGCTCGGAAAGTCAGCGGTGTTGAGAGTTAAAGGTTTTTGTCGATGAAGAAATAAAGTTCAAGGTGCGATGAGTAAACCATTCATTCATATGGGGGTGCGAATTGGCGGAAATATACGAACACGAAAGACAGAAAAATAAGGGAAACGAATTGTGACAAAGGAAAACTATGATTACAATGATACCGGTACATGTTTTGTAATTGGAATTATTATAATGTAAATTGTATTTGTGTTCATATCATGGGTTAAGGGGATGTGTTGGAAATACAGCCATTTGTCACCACATGATATGGTGTTCGTAACGTTGGGAAAACGTCATGGACTAGGAAAACGTCATCTGTATGTGCATATAAGGATCCAAGTGTTGGAGATTAGATTGCAGGAGGCCAGTAGAAAAGTTTTGTAACGGTTCATGTGTGGTTTAGCACACGGGAAAGTTTCATAATTAAACCAATAAAAACCAACAGAAATTTGTGCTAATCGTTGCTCGTGGAAGTCTGCTTCTTTTTTTTTTTGTTATTTTTAGCGAGATGCACCTGTGTGTCTTACACGCAATAAATTTATGTCAATATTTATATTTTTAGCTGCAGAAACTGTAAATTGTCGTCTACGTAGACAAATAATTGTCTAACCTCCATTTCCAGTCATTGATCTACAGAACAAACAAAACGAAGAAAATTGCATACAAACAGATTTAAATTTGTTTGTAGTAGAATACTGTGTAGCTGCCGCAGAAAATGTAACAAGAGCTTCTAGATTTTAATCTCGTAAAAGTTTCTTCTTGAATTGAATTCTGTTTTGGAAAACTTTGGTAAAATGTAACATGTGCATTTGAATATATGCTTAATGTAATCCATTTACATTTTCCAATTTTTCGTCGCTCCATTTTTTTTCTTTCTTTCTTTCAACTTGTTTATAAATTTTCTGATCCAAATTTCATTTCAAAAATCGTTTTACGAACCAATTTTCTTTTGTGATCGATTTTATGTTAAATTTGTGTGGGTTAGAATGCAATCTGAGGAATGGCCTAGATTGCTTTTTTTTCTTTTTCAAACAGAGGATTTTTCACATGACTGATTTCCCCTACCGATAAGTGACCATTGACTGAAAGGTGAATCACTAGTCATTTGTCATCTGGTGCCACTAGGTACATCATCATCAACATTACAACCAGTAAAATAGACCAAATCCACCCACACGACTCCATCCCCCCAAATTTCAAGGTTAACCTCGCAATTTTCTTAAACAACGATTTCCAATCACTGATCTGCAGAAATTCTTTTTTGTCAAGGTTTAAAAATAAAAGGAAAGTGATAGTTTAATTATTTCAAACTGGAAGTGTGGTTCAATGGATGCACGTTGATTTTGAAATCCTGTTTTTCACCTTCCCAAACTAACTTTAATTTAAAAAATTAATTGTCGAGATCGAGCGATGATTCGCGCACCTTTATCTAATTAACAAAGAACAATAAATTACGCTAATTTTCAAACCATGTTAATTTGTGCGTTAAATAAATGCACGCAGCGTCAATATTAAACGATAGAGGTTAAGCTGAAAGCCCAAAACTTACGCACCAGATGAACCCATTGCACTGCTAGGGGTAATCCACAGCTGCACACCTCTGCCTCTCCTCACGTCACCACGACCTCATCACGTTCAGTCTGGATAGCGTTCTGCACAGCAACTGAGCGCCGGTTCCACGAGCGACTCAGATGAACGCGCGGGCGGAGTCTCCGCGCATGCGCGCTTAGAAGAGTGGGGGTGACGCACAAAGGCGGGAAAGGCGGGCAACACATGCATCACAGAGAGAAGCTGAAAGATTAATTTTTTTGCACATTCAGTTAATTAATTGCGTTAGGAATGAAGAAACAATTATTTCGATTCAAGGTTCATAAATAACGGTTGATTAATTATGACGTGTAGCATTTCTCTGGTGTAATTTGATCTGTCAGATTTTCCCGAGCTACTTTCCTTACTATTTCTCGCATCTCCTTATTAATCATGTCGATGCTTTAGAAAAGATCCTTAGCTTTGTCATGCGAAAGAACAAGATCTCTCATTTCATGCTTTCGTTTCTTTTCCCCTCCTTTCATTTCACGCCTCGCTCTTCAGCACGCATCTGAGCATGCGCATAAGGATTTATTCCAGTTGGATTGTGAGGTCTTTATACCACGTGCGTAATGAACATTTGTGAGTAATAAACCTCCTGGTGGAAATAGGGAACGAGTTTACGTTTGTTTGCGTTAATCCGACGAAATTAATCCCATACATGTCTTAGTTTGGTTAATTAAAGCTGTGTACATTGCGTGTTTTGCAGGAAAGCCGTTCTTTCTTTTCTTTTTTCCTTTTTTTTCCCCTCATTTCGAGACGCATTGGTAAGCAGCCACCGTGCGACGTTTATGGTATTCGCTATAAACTAACATTTGGAACTGAAATTCAGGAGACAATTTCATTTTCTTCTTTTCTTGAGTCGAAAACACTTATAACAAGAGCGAAAGATACGTTGATTAGGTTTGGAGCTCATTGTATAGCTTGAAGAAGGTGCGTGGGTAGATGTATAACATCTCCCAAGCGGACGATTCAATGCCATTACTGCACAAAGAAAGGGCGAAAATGTCCTGTATGGGTGTGTGTGCGAAGCTCCAATTGTGAACTGAATTTAATTAATTAATGCACGAAGAAAATTACAAAATAATTTCAAGCGTGGAGAATTTGACGTTCTATCTGAAGCAAATTAAAAAAAGACAATGCAATAATAAAGGTGAAATTGTACACTTATTAAACCTTATTATACATTCAAAAATCGTGATGCAACTGTCACATCTTCATTTAAACGAAATCTTATCCGCAGTTTAATATTAAAAGATGTGATCAAAGATGACGTAATTGATACCAGTCATCATATTAGAGTAAAAAGTAAGATAAAAAAATCAATTTCGCATGTTACAATTCCAGCACAGAACTCATCACTGTCAAAAAAAAAAGAGACGACACTTGTTAGGTATTTCGCTGACTTGTGAAGCCCTGCAGGGAGGTGGGCAAACTTTAAGAAAATTAAATTTACATTGTGCGCCGCCCCTTCGAAAATTTAATCTCAAGTCTCGACTTTGTGCCCGTCTAGCGAAATATCCTCTGACAGATGTAATCGCTGAGGCAAACGTGCGCTCAGCAACAGATCGGTCGCGTTTGAAAAATATAAACGGAGTGTCTCTGGCGTCATCCTTAATGGTTGTCAAGGGAATGGCCTCATAGTTTTATAATGGAACATAAAATCCTCTCTAAAAGCCGTTAGTTCTTTCTTCTTTTATTTTCCCTAAGACGGAACCACGTGCTCATTCAATAAGTAGACATTTGTCCCGGATTAGCCCCTAGTCACGAGTTTATGTACACACAACGGCGCGCCTGTCAGCTTAATGTCATCTGTGAAACTTCTAATAGCATCAAGAAGAAGGAGAAAATGTAATCTCATATGGGAACATGGAAATGCCCCCAGTGCGTTATCTTTTTAAACAAACCGAATTTATATAAGTTGTTTTTAGAAAAATCTTAATGTACGTGGCGAGAAATAGAAACGAGGTGCTTTTAGTGGCTCAACTTTCTTTTCCGCACTCTACAAATTTAATTTAATTTTTTTTTTCGTAGCTCCTTTTGGAAATTGAAATGATTACTTTAATTTCCAGGAAACTTAACTGATTCTTTTTGCTAATCATTATTTTTAATTAATTCTAAGAGAGGGGATTTTAGAGGAATATTTACGATTTTTTTTCAACGTTGGAATTGTTTTTATTTTTACTATTTTATATCCATGGGCATATTTTTAAATTAAAAAATTCAAATATTTATAAAAATTGATGTTTCAAATAAATTCGGAATAAATTCGTAACAAACTTTAAGTCTGTTGGACTTAATGTTATTTTTTTTTATTTGAATTTTTTTTTATTTTTTTTTTTGATTAATTCGAAATGAAAAAATGGAAAGCTGAAATTGGCGGTATGAGAAAAGTGAAGTGGAGGGTGAATATTTTCGTATTCCGGGCGAAACTCGTGCTCAGTTGGAGGTGATATGGATTCAATAGGTGATGCGCGAGCGACAAGCGTTATCAGATTCGCCATTACCACGCTGGCGTTAAGGATGAGTTGCACCCAATACCTCGATTCTATTAAGAAATTCTACTTTAAAGTTGCAGTTTTAGACCAACTTCCTGTATGTGCACTCTTACAAATACATCACTTGGGGGCGGAAAAAAATGAAAGTCCGTAATTAAAGAGTCCACAGGAATGAAACAACTAAAAATGTTTTTGGAGGTTGCAACGTAATGAGGCAAATCAGTGCCATGTCAGCTAATGGTGACAAGTCAGTGCTAATAATGAAAACAGCCATTACAGGTCGTTGTATATGTGCTACACCACGTGCGGCAGACATGCACGTTTATTAGCTAGTTGGTAGGCAGCAAATGAGGTTATTCACCCAAACGTGAGAAATGAAAAATATGCGAATAGGAGATAAAATTCTCAGTTGCCTCCTTTGATGCGATTTTTCTTTTAATAGGCGATCGCATCTAGAAAAATGAAAGGAGTAATTACGCATTTTTTAAAAAAGCTGAAAAGCGGACTGTGGGGTGCTATTAGGTAAAAGGGTGTGGGAATCGGCGTTTCTTATCGCGCTTTGTAATGACGGCAAACATTTTGCGACGTGCGAGTTAAACCAAACGTGAGTACATTTCCATCATAAATCATGCACAGTGCGAAGTCTTCTCTGAGTGCCGTTTAGTGAAGAATAGCTTTATTTTTGTTGAAAGAGTTCAGAAATGATAAATGTTACGTTCCATTTTCTTCTTTTGTATCCATTTGATAAGTTTATACACATTTAAAGAAAGAGAAAAAGTAAACAAAATCAAAACGGTCGATTGATTTTTTCCTCTTCCAGTTCGTTGTTACAGGGAACTTGTAATTGCAACTGTTCGTTTTCACCGTGCACCTGCACAGATTGCGATTCTCCTTTGGACTCATTATGGCTACTGATCAAAAGATTGGGCGACACGTTTCCATGGTAGCGGCGCATCTTCAACTCTAGCGAGTGGTTCCTCGTTTCCCAGCGGAGCTAATGAAGTGATAAGCAGGCAAGTGAGCTCCTAATACTCTCAAATTGTGTTCAGTTGTAATTTTCCCTTGTGGTGGTTTATATGTGGGTGAAGGAGTGAGCATCTAATCGTTCCTTTTCTACACGCTGGACTGCATTTCCAGCTTCGCTTCAAACTCCCTGGGAATTATTTTCGAAATTACCAAAACCGCTGACAAATTGTAAACTAATTTCAAAGAAATTAAAAAAAAAAAAAAACCAAAAAACTCATTTTCTTAAAATCTGTCAATTCCAGTACTAAAGTATAATTTTCAAATATAAAATTTTCACTTTAAAAGTTAATGGAAAAGGTAGCTGACTTTAGCGCTTTTCTGCCCTCTTAATTCCGTTTGCCGTCTTAACATTCTTAACGGACTTTATACTCGATGCTGAGATGGGCGGAGACGGGCGAAACCGGAGCGCGTGCCGTGGGTTCAAACTTCATCAGTCACTAACACGATCAAGTTTCCTTTCACGGGCTAGCGTGTAGTCTGCAACTGTATGTAATGCCATTATTCCTACTGAAGGAATAAGTGTCACCCAACCGCCCGAAAAAGGAAGACGACGAGTATTTACACAGGTTAAAGCACGGTTCATGACACCCAGGCACGTGCACGTTTGGTAATCATTATATCCGGAGAAAATTTATTTTTAGCCTTTCCAACTCGACCTCACAACTCCATCTTTTGCCTCTGGTTCCACTTAAAACTAAAACGAAGCTAGCGAATTTTTATTTCCTGTTTTGAATTACTAGTTGTATGCTTTGAAAAGCTCCTCACGATGTTGGCTTTCCCGCACGTTTAATTTTTTCCTCTTCGCTTCATTTTGCAAATTTATGTAATGAATACGTGATGCGTGTTTTGATCACTGAATTTCTGCAAAATTGTTTTGTATAACGACTGGGTTATTAGAAGAAAGTAAATTTATTATTATCTCGCAACAGCGCTGACCCAAACTCGGTTTCTGCTGGTATAGATAAGAATATGATTGATGAAAGGACTTGTCTATTAATTTATCTCCGTGTTGCATTTTGATTTACGGAATTGTTTATTAAACATATCTTTCGAGAAAATAAATGAAGATGGATCCAATTGGTCAATTAGGGATAATTTAAAAGTTCTATTACAACACGTAATTAACTCGTATTTTGCAGCTGACTTTAAATTTTGTTTATGTTCTCTATATTACGTGCAAAGAGCTGTGTTTGAGCTAGGTGAAGATTAAATTTAAAAAAGAAAATCGAGAGTTAAGACTCTTGAACAAAAACAAAATCAATAATATCTGTTGGCTCCATCTGTACCTACATTTTTAGCTTCTTTACCCACTGAGAAAAGAAATAAGTGGGCATTACTGGAGGAAAAATAAAAAAGGGGCTTTTTTTCTCTCTAATAAAAAGGTTTTTTTTGGTATGGGCAATTTAATAAAACCACAGCAAGATCAAGATTTTCTAGATTAAAGCGAAAGTAAATGGAAAAGGAGGAAAAGTAAAAAAAAATTAAAAGAAAAAATAAACCATACAGAAAAAAGTCATTTGGGATATTAAGAACAACAATTGGATATACGAATGTACTGTTTGGGATATAAATAGAGCTCGGAATGTCTTAACCCCTTTTACAGGTCAACACATCTGTTAAACCTTCGGATGGGAAAAATGGCAGAGGTTCGTGTGCAGTTAATGGACTGTACGGGTGTGAAAATGGAAGGTTGGTGGTGTCTCCCAAAGTGGACACTACGCTTCATTGAACATCTAGAAGCAAAGGAACTGGCATGATGTTGAGATCTAGCGCAGATCCATTTGCTCTTGCTACTGTTGTGACAAAAGTCCGCTGTAATCCAAGATAAAGTAGGTAGCCAGCCATGTTGATGTTGTGCGCACTTTTAACACTACATAAAGTGTACGTTTAATCTTTTGGAATGCCAGTAATTTTCGGTACACTCAACACCGAGTCTCTCTTGTTCGCACCATCATAGTCCAGTTCTCTCCAATGTGTATATCGATTAAAGATTTTTAATTTGATTTCACTATTACATTCTTGCCTTAATTACAACTGCATTCTTCTATAATGAACTTTTAAAGCGTAGATAGGCGACGCAAACTAAAAGATACGGGGTGTATTAGATGAGGTGTACATTAACACTAATGACCTCTTGAATTAATTTGACAAGCTGACGTAAATTTTGCAGTGAGTTAAAGCAAACGCCGAATAATGGCGTAGACAATAACACGTGTTGTCGTGTTGTTTTACGGCTCTAGAGATTTGCAGACATCTTCTTTATCAGCCTTCTTTCGAGTAGCTTGAAATCCATGAGAGGATCTGTCTTTGAGTTTTGCAAATGCAAACAAAGTCCTCACGAATCGATCGGTCAACAATTTTATTCAATGCCTTCAAAATTCCATTAGAAATGGATAAATCCACTTGATAAATGGAATTTGATGCCTACTTTAAATCCACTCATCTTTAAATCCCATTGGTTATATTGTCCTTGTAAATAATTTTGACACGTGTGACGTTATGAGAATACTACACAGATGTGTGGAGTTGTACTAAACATCATGCTATAGTGCAACATGAAGTAAGACACTTTATATGAGTCTGTCTTCTTTCCAGGGTTAAACTTGACGAGTCATCTTAGTTATTACTGTAATGGTACGTTAGACAATTGATCCAATTTCTAATCTTTGACAGGTGGAAGTTTCTTTTCACCTGAATAATACGTCCCTAAGAGGCCCGATGAAACTCTCGTGGGTCCATTATTTGGCTCTCTGTACACTCTGCTTCTGGCCAGTCTGATAAGAGCGCAGCGATAGAGCGAGGAGAGAAAAATTGTAGACGTCCGTTGCTATGGAGCTCGAGACGAATCTCTGTGGAGAGCATCTGAGGCGTCGATTACTCAAGAGTGACCACGAGGGAAAGGAGCAAATGAAACGTTAGGTTGAACGTTGGATAAACTGAATCGTGGGGAAATGTTGACTATTCTTGTAAATGAGCTCGCTATGGAAATGAAGTTGTTGCTTGTACGGAATCGGTGAATTATGATAATCGTTGTTGCGATCGTTTCCATTGCGGTATGTTATTTTTATGTTGATCAATATTTAGAAGAGGTTTTAAAAGCAACGACTGTTTTCATCGGGCGTAAAATTAAGGAATACAGATTTTAAGATTAAGGAGATTTCTCAACTGCCGTCTATTTATGGGAAAGAAGCAAAAGTTTCCACTTGGTAGATTACACGTATCGTGACTATAAAATGATACTAAATGCGTGTATATGCCTTTCTTGGGAACAAGCTGAAGATTTAAGCGCGATTTTTATCTTGATAAAGTAGCATTAAGGGAAAAAAAAAAAGAAAAAAAAAAAACACTGTCACTCTCATTTTATACCGGCTTTGTGCTGGCAAATGTAATAAGCTTAAACTGAGACGTGCGCAGCACTTTCCATGACGTGATGCTGAATTACTGATACATAAGCCAGACATATTTCGATAATTGAATAAAAATAAATAAAACATAAAAAAAAAATGATTGACTCAAATTCCAAACATACACATCTAAATTATTCATTTAAATGTATTCAAAGCTGTAGAATAGCTTACGGTATTTTTTCTAATAGTGCGCGGGTGCACTATTTCTCCAATCAATTTTACCCCCGCGCACTGTTAGAAATTCGCTAACAGTTTTAATGTTTTTCCCCCGCGCACAACTAGAGAAAATATGTTAATTCATCTTTTATATGATTGGGTAGGAAAGGACTTTGTAGACAAGAAAAGGAACTAAACGTATGATTCGTGTGTAAATATTTAATATAAGAAAATGTAGCAAATCAAATCACATCACAGACAAAGCTAAGTTTTTTTTTTGTAGTTGTTCTATAGTTAGACTACTTTTTCCTCTTTTAGTTGACAGTGCATTCTTTTCCTGCTTCTGACACTAAACGTGATCGTTTTTGTCTCTTTTTTTTCTCAAGAGGTTTGTAGATTTTTTATTTTTAAGATTGCACTGTTCAAAGCATTAATTAAAGCCACTTCCGGTTGAGTTGTAACCTTGAAATTGTATAATCACCAGCTATTGACACTGAATAATGTGTTATTGAAATTGAAAGTATATAACCCAACAGGAAGTGTCTTTAAGCACTGCTCCAAATGGTGAAGGCGTGGTAAAAAGATACAAGACATAATTTGTTTTCTCGTTTAAAAAACCAAGAAGACACGCAATTGCTTCGAGGAAATTAGACCTAGACCACTTTCGCCTGCAGTTGTTATTTCGTGTCTAGTAGTGGATAGAAGTAACAACGCAGAGAATCGAATGACATGTTTTTCTTACAAACGTGCAGTTACGTGAAATTTTAAGTTTGTGCTGAGGCAACAAGATCTAGTGAATGTAAATATCCTTTACAAGAATTCGACACGCAAACAGAACAGAAACACCCACTCGAGCACAAATAAATAATTAAAATAATCGTTGTTATTGACATCATTTTTCTTACAAAAATACCTTAACCACACCATTCGTTGCATTTAAATTTAAAATTTATTATTGTTTTTATGCATGTTCTAAAACGCGTTGAATTAGTTCAACTTTTTACTGCAGTATAAACGTGATGAATTTATACCATATTTTGCAAGTAAAAATAGATCTAGCAGCGTGACCCCTTTACAAAAATTAAATTAAGAAAAGTAAACACCCTTTAACTGTGGAATCAACATAGAAACTGGAAATGTGCGTGCAGAAAAACAACAAAAAAAAAAAACTTTCTCCTTAACGACAGCAGCTACGCATAAAGCATGAAAACACTCTCTCGACGAAAACCCAATTTTACAACTTAAATATTTGTACTCAATTAACAACTCAAACAAATTATCAGTAAAACGCGCAGTATGTAAATGTTTAAAATCTTCAGTTTATGAGCTTAAGTGCCTGAGTGTTGAACAATTTAGCATGTAAATTATTAAATTGCTGCAATAAGAAGAGCAATTCCAGAGCCAATTTTTAAAGCCTAAAATGTGTTAATTAATAAACTCTTTAGATCGCAATTATTAGGTCAGAATTTTAATTAATTTCTCGTGACTGAGGGCCACAGCCTTGTCATCGTTTCCCAAAGACCTTCGCTAACATTAGTCCTGGCATCAATGAGCAACTTCCGGATTTAGACTGATCTTTGTGCGTCTTTATGACCTCAAATTTTCTTTTATTAGCTTTAATCTAATCTTGCAGCTTTAGTCTATATATAATAATTTATTTAATTTTATTTGGTTCCTCTTCCCTCTTACTTTACCGCGACCTTTGAGAAACGAGTAATTCATCTGCTTATGGTTTAAAAACATCATCCACCAATTTAAGCGTTTGCCATGTTGCCAGCCATGAAGGACGACCGCTTTTCAGTAAGCGGTACTGGCAATTTGCCAATGAAAAATAAAACTATGCATTTAGGAGCTTTGGATCAGGGATTTTAACTTTTACCCTACTTTTAATCGCTCAATGCGAGGATTAGAAAGATTAAATCCTACCGAGACGATGAATTTTTTGTTTGTTTTGAACAGCAGTGATTTATACACTATGGACATCATTACTCACGTTAAAAATAGGATATGTAAAGTGATCCCTTTGTAATATAATATGCACATGGAAAAAAGATGACGGCTTTATTAAGTTTACATAAAAGACAATAAAATCCTTTATATTTAAATCTTTCATTTAAAAATGAAGGTCAGCTAGTGCAAAGTCTATGACATGTGATTACTAAATTACTATTGTTCCGATGTGATTTTAAGTGTCCCAAGTTCATCATACAGTTCTCGTGTTTCAATGTCTGACATTTTCAATTCAATTGAAACGAGATATAAAAAGGAAAAATAAATAAATAAAAAAAAAATGAAAAAAATGAACAATAGCTCGTTTTCCCACCTCACACGTACCTAAATCCGCGAATTAATGAACTTACCAAGGACAAACTCATTTTCTACATGGAAATATAGTTAATAACAAAAATAAAGCGTGGATTTAATTACTAAAAGGAAGTTTAGACAAACCAGATGTTAGAATAAATTATTTATGCCCAGCTTGCCTACCATATGGCAATGACTTCATAAATAACGATAAAACCACCTGATTTAATTATAATTAGAACAAAATGCCAAAAACAGCTTTAAGAGGAAGTTTCTTCCCACCATAAGAGAGTTCAACAGGTTGTTGCGAAGCATTTCATGTTCCTGGTTCTTAAAGCTTATGAAATACTGAAGTAAATGACTGACAGTTTGAATACTGTATTAGTTCAATCGTTTAGTATGCATTTCAAGCTCACGATATCACGCAGAACTAGAACTAGAACTCTTTGTAGTAGTTAAGCTGGAAGGAATGCTGTTTGCAAACTTGTTTTTAACTTGTTTGTGCTAAAAATCGATTCGAGGACGGGAAATGAGAGAAATAATATTTTTTTGTTTAATTTCGTTCTATGTATAGCATACAGTGGATTATTTATTTGACTTCCGGTTTTTTTTCCCTTCTACTCTATTGTCTGTTGAATGAGAAAATAATGACCTATACTTCTGGCTTTTGGCTTGGAGGAAAATAATAATATGCGTGATAACATTGGCCTTCAATCTTTCTGCACTAGTTCACATTCTAACCATGCTTGATTTTTTTTAACGAAAATTGATTCGCTTAAGAAGTTGATTTACTTAAAGAAAAATCTTTCAGTTTTTCTGGAAAATTTATTTTCGTGGGAACCACTCAACGAAAAAGATATTTTTAAAAAAGTTAAAAACTTTACTCACTGTTTCCCCAGCTTGTTCCTTTTTTCACAAATATTTTTAAATTTTCTTTTTTTTGGTGAAATGTTTTTGTTAAGAGTGGCTCTGCATGGCGTGTTAAGATGAATATTAGTTTGTTTTGCGCATTAGAATCAAATGACATAATGCAGACTGAAGACCGGAAGTAGTGTCACAATCACTATTCTGTATACCACAGAATTTTTAAATACATACAATATGGTAATAAAATAAAAAACATGTAAAGCTTGAAAATTATGAGTGTTTTAATAAAGTAGAAAAACTTGAATAACTTGAACAAACACTAATAAAATATTTATAAAGTTTTTTAAATTACACCCATAGATTTTTTTTGGAATATTTTACCCCCTATTCTTCTACCTGTAGCTTTCAAGGTCACACTTCCCCCATGTCCTGTTCCCCTATGTATTTTTTTCCTTCTTTCTTCCTCACAGGTCAAAAACCTTCATTATAAACTATGGGTTTAAATTTATTTGATTATTTTGAAAGCATGTCACGATCTATTCTCATGATGCCCATTGTAAGTAACAAAAGTCATCACACGCTTTGAAGTTTCAAATTAGGCACGGTAGGTATTCTTTTAGAAACCACCGGTCGTTATTAATGACCTATTTACAGTCCGAGGGGGTCATTATATCTGAAATTTGGATCTCATCCCAAAACAAACATGGACCAACGCGATGCGCACGTAAAAACTGGCTAAATCTCAAGTAGGTCAGGACAAAAGTCGTCCATCTTATCGTTAGTCCACCTGCTTCAAGGCTATGCGGCATTTTACACGTTCACACCAAATAGTTTTAGCCTGAAGAGCCCGGATTAGGCACGCACCAACTGATCGTAAAGAACGAGTAGAGTTTATAAGCTTACCTTAGCAAGAGGTGAGATGAGAGAAGGTAATCCCAAGCGTCATCAGGTGTGGTGGTGCTTTCAATCTGAGCTGAGACCAAGTTTGGATGGTGTGCAACAGGAGGCGCTCTTTGGTGGTTCTAGGCCTGAAGCCATTTAGGAAGTTCCATTTCTTAAGTCCAGGGTGAGCTGGCGAGGGTGGAAGGGAATGAGAACTTGTGCTGTACAGTGAAGGAAAATTGGTCTTGTGGAATCTCATCAAATGCCACTTGAAAACGGTGAGGAATGAAGACACAATTGTATTTGAAAGAAAATTGCATTGTGCCTAAGGAGGAAATGTGATAGTTAAGACCTATTTACATTTGTTCGGGATAGGACGTTTAATATTTATTACATTTTTAAGTAAGTGGTGGGTATCGAAGTGAAAATATTTCTCTTAAATGTTTTGTGTGTTAAAACTTTTCATGCTTAAGGGGGCAGTGCATGAGTCGAGTGAGCGAAAGTTTTTACTCAACTGGCATGAAATTTAGTTTATAAATTATTCATAGAAAGTGAATTAAAATATACTCAAACGTCAACTAATTTGCATCTGGTTTTTTAGTAACATATATTTACTGCATGAAACGTCATGGTTAATGCCACTTTATTCTGCAAATATATGTATGTGAATGTACACATTTTTCCATCTGTTTAAAATGTATAATTTAGTTATACATATTTACTGTTTACTTCTTCAAACTTTTCCAATGCTATATAAAAAAAAATTATTTTTATATAAAATTTTAAAAGTTTGTAGCCATTTACGTAGGCATTTTTTCTTTAAAAATCTGTAATTTTATTGATTTGATATTATTCCACTTACTGTAGGTACTGCAAAATTATCACTTTGTGCCCCTTTAATTGAATTTGAAGGTGAAAAAAGTGTAAAAAAAAATATATATTAAATACTAGAAATCAAAGCACAAGAATGTGACAAGGATAAAAGCAAAGTCTCTAGTTTACAACTACTTCTCACATGATGAGAGCGTGTATCGATAGATGTTGCAGCTAATGCAAATAAGATTTCCTCTGCCTCGTCTGCCTTCTTATGATAGGGGCGGCGGCGTCCTTGCAAGCGAAGCTCAACCGAGCGAAATTTGTCTCGCTCTCCAACTTTGATGAATGAAGTTGAGGCTCCGATAAGACGCTCTTATTGAAGCACCCTACCGGCAGCCATTTGTCTTCATCACGGTTACGGATTTTCCTGATGCTTTGCTTCTTTTCCTCTTTCGTTTGCTCGTTGATGCGAATTTCGATCGACATTTTCTTCTTTTTCCACTCTTTTACATTTTTTGTGACTTTGGGCGATGCGAATTGATACTTAGTTGTTTCGGTCGAAATCAAGCCAACCCCGACTGCTGGCATTCGCCATTTACTTTTGGCTCTTCTTTTCTTGTTCCTCCTGCCGTAAAATCGTTCGTTCGCACATTTAAACTGCTTTTCCGTCCGTCACAAATTTTGTATCTGAGAATAAAAGAGCGAGAGGAAACGCTCGCCATTTGAACGGGAGAAGATGGCAAACCACACGTGGCGAGAAGATGCGACTGCGAGATCCATTTGCTGCACTTTTTATGTCTCCCGAGTTCGGCCTACTCAATTTGGCGCTACCAACCTCGAGGGATGACGGTGCGAAGGAAAACCGTTGCATACTATGAAAAAGGGGTGGAATAGGTGATGGTTTTGGGCCAAGATTGAATTTAGGTGTGATTTATATTCGAACCGTCGCCAAGAGGGTAGTGGTGTGGGAGGGAGCGGGAGGTCGAGTGGTTTATGAAATGGCAGCTGCAAGAGCAGGGGACCGCGACTTATTTCACTTTAAGATCGAATTCAGTTCAAATACCTGGTATGGCAAACTATGACCGAACTTGGCTGATAGTCTCAGTCGCTCGCGCTGAGGATAAAAAATTATTACCTCAGTATTTTGTAAGAGGATGGTGAATTTTGATCACCTTGCACACCGGCAAGTGAATTGCTTCGATTCGCAAACCCCTTTTAAGATTTCTTTTTAGATTATATAGCTAAAGTGCGCTGTATGAATGTGGAATGCTAAAATAAAAGCGAGTTTTCTTTCCATTCTGACGCTTTTCAATTCATGTCAAGAAGAATCAAGTCTCGTTACGTTTATTTGAATTTGAATAGAGTTTGCGTGTAAAACAAGACTCCCTTTTTAGCTGTACTTTTCCTTTCGGACAATTTCATTTAAGCAGTACCGACCGTAGATGCATTTCAAAGAAAAACAGTTGGACAAAAGAGTTTTAGAATTAGATTTCAACACGACTTCTGTTTGTTTGAACTTGGTGTACAGTATTATTCTGAAAAGATGAAAACAAAAATTGATTAATAAAGCATGCTGACAATGGAATTGGAAATCAAAGAATCAGATAAAACGTTTTGTATAATTATTCCATTAGCATTGCAAATAATGTCATTTAATTTCACGAAATGCGCAATTGTGCAGTTGAACAGATTCAACCTGGAATAAAATACGAGTTTAAACTCGAATAACCTTTGCATTGTGCTTTAAGAAAGAAAAACTTTCTAAATTGCCAAGTCCTGTGAACGCAATGAATCTGTGAATTAAGAATTAGCTTCACATTTCACGGATTTGCATTAACCTTAGTACATTTAGAAAGCTTTGGTTTGCATTATGTGGTAAGGAAAAAGTCCATTGAGCTCTTTTTCTTCTTTTTTTTCCATTTGCTATGTTCCAGTGAATTATACTTCACAATGCACATGGAAGTCTGGTTGCCAGAATGAACAAGTTGGAAAGTACTGGTCTGAGAGGAAGAAAACGAAAAAAAAACAAAAAAAAAAAAACACTTTAGTCACAACTGGAAAGTGCTGATGTCATTGGAGCGAAAAAAAAAGAATGAATGAGCTGCAAGTCATATAAGAAAACCAGCGAGGATTTCTTAATAAGTCGGTTTTTGCAATTACACATCTGTCACAACTTTATTTTCTCGATATTGATGCATTTTGGGCGAGTCAATCTTTGCGCTGTCAATCATTTCTACTGTCACGCACGCGCCGCTGGGAATGCTGTGCATGGTTCTTGAGGATTAATAATATTTTAGCTTATCTCGTGTAACGGGGCCTGTAATGGAATGTGTTGTGTGCCTGTGGTCTTATTATGATGTGTGCTATGTCAGTGATATTGAAGTTTATGTTGTTGACTCAATGGTTTTACTTCACGTTTGCGGCTGGCTACGGGTTTATGACTTTGGTTTCTTACAATTTTCAGCAAGACACATGTTAAAAGTTTTATGCTTCAATAAAATATATCTGTACACACGCATGCAAATCATATTTTTTTAATGTTGCTTTTTTCATGATAAAAATTTATTTTGTACGCGCGGCGTTCAAAGTTCGTTTCTTAATTAAATGAAAATCTGAATTTACTTTTTTATTTATTTTGAGTGATTTAACGTCAATTTAAGGCTTTGTTTTCTTGAAGAAACGACGTTTCCTCAATTGAGATGAACGACTGCAATAGTAAGTGGTTTTTTTTTTTTTTTTCGTGTGTCTTTGTGGTTGTATATACTCCGAGGGGCTTTTATCTTCCAAAAATGTAATCACGTCATGTTTTCACCGCTGATTGACGTATTCTGTTTCACTACTAAGACAATTTTCTTTTTGTTTTCTTCTCTTTTCCTGACAGCGAATTGTCTTCGGTGAAGAGGAGACAAGCGCACACGCGCCACAACGCGCCATTTACTTTGGTTTCTGATTGTGAAACATTTTTCCCCTACCGCGTTACCATAGTAACTAACTCCAACTGAGACGTAAAACAGACGACGTGTGGTGCAGCTATTGCAAGGCTGGACCGACCAGTCAAAATATAATAAAGTCAACTTGGCTGGATTGGCTCATTAATTCCCAGCAACGTTTATTAAACTGTGCTATCTTAGTTTGAAGTTATTAATATTTTAAATATTTTATAAATTCGCGGGGAATAACATTCTTCATGCTAAATTTATATATACCTTTATGCTTCAGGTAGAATTGATTTCTTACTTTGTTTTTTTTTTTTTCACAAATGTTGTTTTCGAAAGCATTTACAGTTAGTTGGAGGAAAAATGTATGGGACAAGTTGCCCTCGTAGCCTTCTTAAAGGACTTCTTTTTATCGATTTAAACGTAATCGCTATTTGGATAGCAAAAGGAAGACGCCTGCGGTTGAGATAGAAAACTCTTGAAAAGGACTAGAACGCAACCAAAAAAATGTATGAGCGAAGATGGAGAAATGATTTGATGTTGTGTGAAAGAAATCGAAGCAAACCTTTCATAAATATTTAAAGTTTAGAAAGTTTTTCCTCAAAAAAAATAAAAATTGAGGTTTAAAATTGGAATAAAGTTTTCATCACCTAATGCACTTTTGTGTTTTTCTTATAAAAGATAAGTTCCCTCAAGGCTAATCTTTTATGTCTTATTTTTCTTGGAGGTGAATATGAGATAGAGAAGTGAAATTGTTTTATGTGTAATTAAGTTTTATGTTTTTCTTTTGTTGTGAATTGAAGAAAATAAGTTAGAAGATAAAAATCAGAATGTAAATATAAAATGCAGTTTGTTTCGAGGCAAAACTCTCGTCCTCCCTCATATTTATACCTCCCACTTGGCAGTTGCCATGAAAATGTTGTTCATGCACGAGGTTTTTTACTTCTTTCAACTGTGAAAAGAAAAATCTAAAAATTGCAATGTTGAGAATTTTCCCTCTGCTCTGTTCTTGTTACGTATTCGCCAAATGTTGTGTACATGAGCTGACACAAAGAACTTTAAGTTCGTTGTGTGAATTTGAACAACAACTTCAGATTATAATTGCATATTCGTTTGATTTTTCTTTCTCTCTGTAATTAATTTCCGCAAGGTTTAATTACAACATTACTGTTTGTTTATTTATTTGTTGACCAATGAGAATTGGTTCTAGAGTTTGATTAGTTTTCTTCTTTAAAGTACAATAATCACAGCATTTCTCGTTTTATTTTTAAGAAAATAATTATAATTGATAGACGAGGTTACAGTATCGACCTCGTTAGTAGAGATTCCAATTGAACATGGGCATTTTGCTGTTTTCTATAAAGGGGTTTGTAATTTGCATGTAATTTTACGTGGATAGCCAACTTTAAACGCTTTGAAATGCTGTTACAAATTGTGCTGAAGCTGCAACAAATTTTTATTGATGGCATGGCATAAATGAATTTTTTTATCTTCTTTGAAATTTAAAGTTTGTATTTCTATCATCGATTTATCGACCTTCTGAATAAATGGATGGAAAATTTGCTTAAAAATTGGGGTTGAAATGATCGAATTTCTATACTTAATTTGTCAACCGCGTTTGAAAGCTGCCAAGTAAATTTTTTTTCTTCATAAATAATTGTGTATTTTTTCCCTGTAAGACTTGAATTGATTTCCGATTTAAAAAAGAACTGGCAGATGCAGTTTTTGGAAAAATAAAAACACGTTACCGGGTGTGTCAAATATAGATGAAAAAATGCCAGATGACAATTGTGGTTTCTTGGCATAGGCTTAAGTTGAAAACTGCAGTAAAAAAGCAATAATTAAATTTGGTTAGGTGTCAGAAAAAAAATGAGAATTGGAAGTCTTTTTGAATAATTTGCTCATTAAACAAATGATCACGATTTCCCGCATTACATATCCTATTAGTCAAGACATTTGTGAAAGAGAAAAAATTCTTTGTAATGGAAAACATTCATCAAAGTCTTTTTTTTACGTTTATCTTTAAGAACTCTGTAATGAGTCGCAGGGAATAATTTGTGCATTCAGCTATTTGTAATCATTAAGGTTAAGCCTATGAATTAATAATGTGCTTTTAAAAAATAAAAAAACAACTTGGCTGTGAAATGACCCTTTTTTGCTGTTTTGTTAAAGTAGCATTTTTTTAAACAAACATTTTTTTCTTATAATAAAAAATTAATTTAGAGAAAGCCTGTTTTAAAAAAATGTCACTAGATGTCATTAATACCAAGCAAGGGGCAGAAATTGCAAATCCAAACTGAAGATGGCGCTTTCGTCCACATTGCTAATGGGATGAATTTCAGAGAAATTTATTACCGGTTCGGCAAAAGTCTAATGAACTATGCATGAAAAAGGAGGAAGGTAATATAAAACAAGAGGAAAGTCTTAAAACTACTGAAACTCAAACTACAAATTGTATCACATGTGAGTCTCGAACTGTTGAGCAGGTGGATGACTCCAAAACCCCTTTTTATGTCTTAGGTCGACTTCGCGAGGATCGTACTCTACAAAGCCAAAGGGCAACCCGTTTGTTGTGGTATTTAAAAACCGATATCCTATCGAATCGACAGAAGGTAATGTCCTGGACCGGGGTCATATATTTGACTCGTACACAACCAATCGAGGTTCTCCATTACTGTCATCTCCGTGCTCGTCGCCAATTCCTTTGATCGCTCTGCGAATGTCTTTCATGATGCTAAAGTCCTTTATTTCTCCGTAAGTTTCGATTTGGTCGTTGAGTTTGCGCAGTGTGTCGACCATGTGAAGTCCATGGAGACGTTTACTCGCGTCCAGCATAGCTTGCCAGCTCTTTTCGTATTCCGCACGCGCCAATTCGATGCACGTGGACGTGACTGCCAATCCGATGAGTATGTAGAAAGTACACAACATCATGTACATCTGGTGGTGAGGAGTTATGTCTCCGAGTCCAATGGTTGTCATGGTAATGAAACAGAAGTAAAACGATTCGAAATATGTCCAATCTTCCCACTGCATGAACATGAGGGCACCGAGCGCAATGTATATGAGCAAAAGACAAACGGCACCTAACACTTGCAACAAAGTCCATAGCCCCGAGAACTTGGACGTCGGCGAGTCGTGCTCGGAGTCAGTGGACATCTTTCGTCGACGACAAACGTACTTTTTAAAGAATTTTTTGAACATTCCTAAAGTTGTTGCGAAAAGTTTTCCCATGTCTCCTATGGCGATGAGGGTTAACGGAATTCCAATCAGTGCGTAGATGATGCAGAAAAGGCGACCCCAGAAGGTGAGTGGAGCAATGTTGCCGTACCCTGCAATTGGATGACATAATTTTTAAATTAATGGCTTTAATGGAGAACTTAATGTGAAAAATTACTGTACGTGCGCGGCATAGCAATAAAAAAAGTTTTTATTTTTTCGTGTTGCGTGACTATTCAAGATACTGTATTCGATCAATTCGAAGATAAACGTTGTACATAGACTGGAATAAATATTGCAAACGTTGGTTTTTGTATTTTGAATAATTTATTTGACAATTTCAGTCGAAAGGGGAGGAATCTGAGGACATTCTAAATATAATCGTAGTCTTTTGAACAAGGCTAGACGATGTGTCACATGCTAGGAATAGGTTTCTCACAGTTCTATCTAAGGAAAAAAATATAGAAAAGAAATAAGATGATGTCAAACGCCTTTTACTTTGCCAAGGAAGTCACGAAACATCAGAAAGCGCTGGTAAAGAAGCGTTTAGAATTGCAGGCAATGCCGAAAGGGAATAGCTCCGCGTTATGTCTTTTCGTAATTAGACGCTTTGACAAAGTATGTTTGTAAATCATCTGACAGCGAGGCATCGATGACAGAGCTAAATTTAGATAAAATCTGTTGCCAGAAGCGGGAAAAAAGTGAAATGAAAAGGAAGAGCGACGAAAAAAAATATGGATCGAGGTTATGCACTTATGTTTACATCTTTTTAGGTAGATGTGCGGTGAAGCCTAGTGTTGAGGCGTTGACCCCAAAAGTTAATTTTGGGGTTTCACACAGAAAGTTGGAAAAAATTTATCTCACATAAAAAGACTGGGTTTGGAATCGATTTTTGACGAAAGTTAAACATGAGGTAATAATTATTTACGTTTTCTCACAGGAGATGTGATTTTTATTTACACGATGTACCTTGAATAGAGACTGACTCAACGGAAACTTATGCGTAATTGTCTAGTCACGAAGGTGTGTGCACATTCGTGTTGAAAGCTAATTAAATTATTTCCCACTGCGGGAATACACAAAACAGACCAGTTTGAATTGAAACACCTGTTCCAACTGCATTTCATCATAAAAAACAATTGCTCTGTGGTCGCTCGCCATCAAACTTCACCACACACACACACACACACACACACACAATAAAGTGCAACTTAAGTGGTTTTAAAATAGAAAGGAATTAATGCAAATCACCTAGGTAATGAAATTTACATTTCGCACGTCATCTTGGTAAATCGAATAATTTGCACTTGTTAACTCACCTATAGTAGTGACGACGGTGGCAGCAAAGAAAAATGCGGAAGGAAATGACCACTGCGATTCGGTTTCGTGTTGATCGAGATCCACACCTGAATCGGTGGCATTTAAAACAGCTTCCTGAAATTGTTTAAGCCTCGCATATACAATTTCGTGAATTTCTTCGGACTGCTTGTAGCCCTCTCCGACTCGCACGAGATCGTAATAAACCTCGTCCCACGTTTTGTTGTATGCCGTTCTCGCTTCCTTGTCCAATTCGATTTCGTACGGCACCTCCAAAAGCCTAAAAACGGCACCTCCACCTGCCGTGTAACAAGCCAACATGATTAATATGATAACATGGCTTAGGGCCGACGTTATTTTTCGCCACCACGGTATCGGTTTTTCACTTTTCGTGCTTCTCGTCGACAACTGGGTTTCTGTTTTGGGGAAACGTGGTTTTCCTGAGGTCACCGAAGTAGGCGTGGTGGGTGTTGTAGGTGAGGTTCTGCCGCCTGGCCATTGCGGTTTGTCTCCAGTTGCACCGGGAGCGATTGGTGTAGTTGGTCGAGCTATAGTGACGTTAGTTTTGCGGTCGGCCATTGCGATTTATCAAGGTCCATTAAATGGTATTGTTAATGCGTCTAGAGACATTCTATCCATGCATGAAGCTTAGCGGTACTAGCAAGAGCAAATGGATACGCGCCTGTTGATTTGAGCTATTTATACAGGCAACACGCACCATCCATTACTACCACCATGTGGCTCCGTGGGTAATGCAGGCCATTTTTAGTTCAGGTGATTTTAGTCATACATTAACACAAACACTCGAGGAACAGGTAATACAGATAAAGTTCCTATAAATACTGCATTGACATGTCATTATTATGGTGCTATTTGATAATGAATTTGACTGAAAGTAATAAAATGACATATACTTAGTAATTATTAAGATCTGGAACACATAAATCTGCACTGTCAGTATTTAGCACAGTTTTTAATTGTTTTTCAAAAATTTTTTTCTCACTTACTTTACTTTTTGAGAGTTGGTTCCAATTGTTTTGTTCATAAACTTTAGTGAGCACTTAGAATGTGTAAAACAAAAGTTTTAACTTGCACATACTTAAGATCTCATGTGGTTTATTTTCAAGCGGCGTGTGGTTCTACGAAGTTTGTTTTCTGATGTTTGATGCAAGGTGATGAGTGCAAACGTCTGTGATTGCTATTACTTTGTTTAGAGTATATCCAAATGTTACATCATTGACTGACGTCACGTGTTGATATGCATTTGCTCTAATGATAGCCGTTTTCGCTCCTGATTAAGAGGAATTACTGATTGATGCCACGATAATATCTTTTTCTCCTTTCGGCAAAATGTATCAGTCGTATCTTTTACCCTGTTAACTAAAAGAAGTTGAGGAACATCTAAAAATAAAACAAAAAGAAGTGTTACTCATTGACACAGGCACCTGACCGAAATATAAATTTCAAACAATCACCCGAAGTCTTCAGGGGAAAAACCTGTTTTCTATTTATTTAGGTCTTGGAATTTGCTCACTTTTAATTTATATCGATTTGTGTTCGGGAAGAAAAAGTCGCATCGCTCCAGGATAATTTTAGAAAAAGGCCGAAGAACTTTCCGTGATGCATCTTAACAACGACTGCAGTGGTTCATTTCAGAAGGAATTAGGGGAAAATAAAAAAGGAGTAATTAAGTGTTAATTGCTTCAATATTTTGAAATGGAAAAAAAAATGATTATTTATTTACTGCTCTCTCGTTAAACGTTACGTTTGAATAAACTGCACTTTAATTAGCAAGGAGCCGCTTTTTTTTCAAATCTAATTATAACTGCAAAATTTCTCCAGTTAGGAAGAGCAAACCTGACTGCTATCAAAATAACATGTGCTATCAATAGATTGCATTTTGATGAGCCTTAAGAGAGACAATTTTTTTTATCTTCTTTCTAATTTGTCAGTGCACAATGACACCATCTTTTATTAAATTAAAAGATGGGGAGATTGAGAAATTAGTGACTGGTGTGAGTCGTGAGGAAAGCGAAGTGAAATTAAATTTATAGCTTACCAACTCGTAATGTTGTTAAAATATGAGTTTTTCCTGTGTGTTATCAATGCCTACGTAATTCCTGTACAGCACGTGCTCTGCATGTGCATTTTAATTATCGTTATCAATTTCTTATTGTTTTTTGTTTTTTGAATTTTAAAAAATGGATTCTGTATACTAAATTTCGGTCATTGTGTTGGTATATAGAATCCGAAGAGCCTACATAAAAATTTACAAGTTGCAGTATAAAGAAAAAAAGAACAACTCAAACTAACTGTAAGTACGTACAATTTAAGTCGAGTTATTAGTATATTTTGAATTTTTTTGTAATATTAGTGATGAGTGTTAAAGTAATCTTGTGAAACATGATACTTTAAAATGCAAAAAAAACTTTATAAAACGCAGAAAGACATCAAAAGTTCAAGGTTAAAAAGCTCGCATAAAAACAGATAAAGTTGAAAATACAAAAAAAATGAAGAAAAATGTGTAATATTTCAAAATGTGTCAGCCGATTCCATTAGTTCCACACGTCGTCGTGTTTCTTCCATTGACTTTTTCGCCTTGTAAATCAGTTTTAAGAAATCCCTGCTCGCCTTGTCGTTAGTCACTGACATGGAATAGTTTCCCTTTAAAAATAAATAAATAGTAAAGTAAAAAAAAAAATATTTTTGTTTATTCTCAAGTTGGCTAAAAATACCCACTTCATCATTTTCCCTTGGATTTTCAATTAGAGGAGATATTTTCGCCAGGTTTACGTCTTGGGAATTACTCATCAACATCTTTTTCGGTGTTATTTTCTCGTTCACATTTTCCAGATCATTTTTCTTAATGTACTTCGGCGTCGATTTTCCAAAATTCCCTCTTACAATGTCAACTTTTTCTTTAGTAGGTGTTATCAAAAGCGATAGCTTATTCCTTGCGACGGATTGATATTTATTTTTTGCTCGTGTAATGCGGTTATTTTTGGTAACCGTTTCGGAAGTGGTGGTTTGTGTTTGGTTCGCGACTGATTGCGAAGTTGTTTCGTTGTTTGACTTTACACTACATTGACTAGTGCAATTAATAATTAATGGTCCGTTACTCGTCGCTTGAGGTTGAGATACGTCTTTAACCGTTGTTTGAAGCCGTTTTAGCGGCATTTTACGAGTTGTGGTGTTTCAAAACACCGTCTGCTGCTAATAAGTAGTGGGGCGCCACTATGTGGCAGAAATAGTAACTAAATTCCTCTCAATAAGTTGCAAAATTTAATATTTTATTATAATATTTACAAATTAATATTTCCCCATTTTATAATACGCAAATGAATTAAATTCATGGAATACTCTTAAAAATATACATAAAATAAAAATATAACAGTTAATTTCTAAATCCAGATTTAAAATTAATAGCCTTGACCATATAAATATTTACAATTCAACATCATGCTCATGCTCATGCATTTCTATCTTCCGGTTCTATATAATCCAAATTTAAATGTTTAAAAATATCTTCTTCACTAGTCGCGCAAATTCTTTTTTGCTAAAGATAGAAAAGTATACAAAACATTAAAAAATATTGTGGTGTCTCATAATGATAAATAATCTCACATTAGCGTAAGACCATAAACCATGGCTCGTAAGACGCATATTCAGTTTCTTCTTGGCGTAATTCCTGATACTTCTGTTAAAATTTTTATTTCCCACCCATCCAACCAGAGCAAAAGGAAACTGGTGTAAAGGAGCGAGTATTACATCAACTCGAACTGCTTTCCAATTTCGTTCACATTCAGCCAAATCAACGAGAAGTTGAAAATCTAAAGTAAAAAATACGTGATTAATTATTTCGCGTTTATAAAATAATTTAATGTAATAGTTTTACCACTTTTTGGAGGTAAAATTTTTCCCACTAATGGAGTAGTACCGAAATCAGTTGATGCTACATTAGTCGGCATTCGTAAAATGTAAAAGCATTTTTCGAAGTCGTCTATATAAGCACCGTCTTGCAAGACAGTAGTTCTATTCTCCATATGTTGCAAAGCTTTTACTTCACTGTACGAATTCTTATGAACGAATCCGTATAAAACAAGTTGCAATTCACTTAACCGTTGATGAAACTTGGGTAAAAATCCAATTTCCTCTCCCTCGATTGGATGTGTAACTAAAATATCTACATCATGGCCTTCACTTTTTCCTCTAAATAAAATTAAATGTATAATTTAATTCAAATTTCCATACCACACAAAATTTCTCATTGATACCTTCTAAAACCGCCTGCTATTGATAGTTGAACGCCGGGTAGAATTTTGTCAGCTTCAACTTTGAAAAATTGTAAAAGATTTTCAGCTTCAGATCGTAATAATGGAGTATTTAAGTCGGTGTGAAAGGCCAGCCCTAAAACAATTAATATAAATAAAATATTAAACAAAAACAAGTGATAAAATTGATTATATTTATATTTACCATAATTAATTTTTTCAATGTCACCACTCGTTTGAAGTAAACCATTGAGTTGCAGCTGTTTTACATCATTTATAGTCCTTAATCCAATTTGAAACCAACGATTAGCTAAAACAGGCCCTATTCCAAACACAGTAGTAAATAACTTGACTGTGATAAACCAACTATCATTGGTAATTTGCAAAACTTCCTCAGAAACACCATCTTCTAATACATCTTGAATAATCGATAGGGAATGTTTGCCAATAGCTTTAAGCTTCGACACTTGACTGATTTTAGTAATGGTGAACGGTAAACTTTTAAGCACAGATGCAGCTTTAGCAAATGCCAATGCTCGGCCGTAATCTTCAGGGTTATTTCGTAACTCGGCATGTTCTTCCACTACTTGCAGCGCACTCTAAAGTTAGATATAAAATTTTAATACACATTACTTTCGTACATACTTGAATTTTAGTTTTTAATTACAGTTAATTTTAAATTGTGATGTTTTAAAGGTGTTTTTCGTTGGCATGCATAACAGTTGAAGTCATTTCTAGGCGAAATTGAACGAGTTTCTTCTGTAATCTAAAAGAAAAAAAAAATTGGTATTTAATTTGTATTATATATGAACAAAATGCAAATTTTATTACCGGATTGTCGGATTTAATTGTATATTCTTGCGGGACAGGAATAAGAGGTGCTTTGCGCTCTACGCTATCAATTAGCCATTTAGTTGATACAATTTTAATACTTTTCAACCAATTACACGATTCTATATTTTGAATGTTAATATTTCGAAAGACTTGTTCTTCATTTTCAAATTCCGTGAGCATAAGTGTTGTGTTTTCACTGAAAATAGAGTTATATTATAAATTAAATTTACAAAAATTAACATTAATAGATATAAATCGCACCTGAGTTTATCTTCGACAAGAAACCCGTTTTTAACTGCGCAGTCTTTCATAATTTGTAATCTTTTAGCTTGAATTCTTCCAGGAATAAAGTAAAGTTTTATGTCTGGATATTTAATATTTACATCTTCAGTTTTGCTCGTCACTGGTACCGGTAAAGCACTTGTCTTTTTCCGTCTTTTTATCGATTTTGCCATTATTTTTATAAATAAAAGTTGTAAAATATCATAAGAATTATGTATACAGGTGTTTAGTTACAACACCTTAAAGGTTTATGGCCTTATATAAGGCGTAATGCAAAATTATGCAATTGAAAATACATTAAGCAGACAAACCGGAAACGGCCATTTTGACTTCGTTGGGAAAAGGTGAAATAATTTTTCCGCTCAGCTGTTTTCAAGGGCGTAACAGTGAGCATACATCATAACATTATCAGAAGTAATATATT